>JAKSZP010009764.1:0-57182 GCA_022478985.1 Massospora cicadina
ACGTTCCTTGAAATGGAAAAAGTGTATTAGTATGTTGATTGGCACTACTATGACGCCTCCCTACTCCGCCTCCACCTCCCACCTTAAGCAAAGAGGTGAATCTCAGCACTCTACGACCTGTTTCACACAAGATTACTGGCCCTAATGGTTTTTATGGTGCCAGTTTAATGCCAAACAAGGACTCATTTAGGGGGTTAATGAATCTGATACTATTTAATATTACAATTAACCCACTCCTGGCCCTAATCCATGAACGACTCATGGGTATCCAAGTGCCCAGAAAACCCCACCTGCGCCATAGCCTTCACTGACAATATGATGTTGAAAGTTGGAAGCAAAAAGGACCTTTAATAACCATTGACGCCCTCAACCACTAATCCAAGGCGCCTAATGCAAAATCAACATGTCAAAAACCACCATAATACAGGTTGGCAATCCCTCCTTATCTACCCCTTCTGGCCTAGAGACCACCCACGACACATTACCGCCACCTAGGTGTCCTTATTACAAACCAAGGGGTCGCTATCAGGGATAATGAGGATTATATACTTGAAGCGATGAATTCTCACATTGCTAGCTGGAACCAACAGCGGTTCACCTTAGGGACAGGCCCTGATGTCAGGTGTATTTCTGCTTTCAAAAATCTGGTTCTTCGCTCACATCCGCCCTTTCAATGACAGTTTCTACTCAAGACTTAACGTGATACTCTTTTGATGGATATGGAATCGAACTACCCACTCAGCTTCCTGTCAATGATATTCTGACCCCACAGCAAAGGTGGCATGGGACTTTTTTACACGCGGACCCATGCCATCTTGATAATCATTGGGTTCCTCAAACCCATCGTTTGCTGTATGTGACCCCTATGCCACAGTGAGACCAACCCTACGTCATTCACAAACAGCCTCACTTGGGCTCCCTTAAGCCTTGCCAACGGATGTTGGAGAATGGCTGATAAACCACCTGGGACACCTCCTCAAACCGTCCTCAAGCATATTCTGGAACCAGGTACATCTGCCTTAAGCAAGAAGGGCGTGAGCTACTGCTCCTTTCTATATAAAATGAGTGGCCCTGGCCTCAGCCCCCACCACCACACCTTAATCTTTAACAGAAGGCTTATCTCCACCCATCTCAACCCTTTGGACTGACCCAATCTGACACGCCTCCTTGAACTCCTGCCTCCCATCATCAAATGTGCCCTCATGGCGCTCAGCGGAACATCAACCACACAAATTTTATGAAAATATTGACCATTTTGTGGCAAGTGTACACTGCTCATTCAGAACAGGGCTTTGAACCGTCCTCCCCTTCCCATAAAAGAGCTGCCCAAAGTGTGCTGACCCAATTGACACTCAATTTTACCAAATTATCTCCTGCCCCCAAGTTGCCCCATTTGGAAAAAAAACCGTGAACTCATCCAAGTGTAACTTTGGCTTGCCGCCCAGTTCAAGTTATTTTCCTCAATCGATTGCTCCCTAAATGCTCCAGATCCTTCTGAATCCTGGCTTTTGGAGCTGTAATATATATGATTCATAACTCATATCTCCATTTAACTTTTGACTATCTTGTGTGGACAATGCCCCACATGTCTACCCTTTTCAGGTGCTCTTTGATATGGCCTTTAAATTTTTGTCATCACGAGAACTGCCAGCAGATCCATCTGAATTTAGGCATGACTCTAGAGAACCACCCCCTTTTTGTCTTGATCTCTCCGCCCATTCCTTTCCCCGCCTCAATCTCTCACAAGCCCAGGCTTAATATTGATACTTCTATTGAATTCACCTCAGGTTGAGACCACCTAGTACTATGTAGAAAGGTAGTAAGCCTCAGGGCATAAATTGATCATCACCAGCCAACTCCATCACTAGTCATTGTTGTGGCATAAAAGAGAACTACGAAAAAAAGTATTATAGTCAAATTGATGTTCTCTGGAGTCAATGTCTCTCTTAAAGTCGAAAAAGGTGCTGAATAGGGAATTGGCAGGTGGAGTGGAGGCGGAATGCCCTTCTGCCACCAACCATAATAAAACCAATTTTCCAGAGCTGACAAATTTTTATGTAAATTCAACCAAACAAATATTCTTTATATCTGATTATGGCTTAAGATGAACATTTTGTTATAACTAAATCAAGAAATAGTCAAAAGTTAAAATAAAAAACTAAAAGAATTTTAGATTGAAAAGGCCAAGCAATCTGAAAAACAAATAGCTGACCCCTACCTTGATCCTGACACTACTTGCACCCATAACCTGCTTCTCTATTGTGATGTATGGGTTGCAATCCCCATGCAGACTCTAGCAGAAAACTTCCCCAGAATCTGCTTTTGCAGAAAATCACAGTCGTAGTTAAGCAAATCTCTAAATCTATTTAACCAATAAAAGCTTTTTAACCATAAAAAGTGTACTTATGCTGATATCACTAATAAGGTCCATGTTTGGGCTATTATTGACAGTGGCGCTCACGTGAATACCTTCAGCACCAAGTTGGAAGGATATTGGTATAACTCTGGATGTTTCACAATCAAGAGTATGGCACTGGAAGTGCTAAAAATTAAGTGCTAAAAGAAGACTATGGCACTGCAGGAGTGCATACCACTATAGTTCTTGGGGAATATAATGCTTTTCCTATAAGGTTTAGATCCATAATCATAACCACTCCAGCCTTAGTTCTGCCCAATCATAAATATGAAAATTTTTGCAACAGATAGCAAGAGACGATATGGAGTATCTACTAGTCATAAGGATGATACCTTAACCATCCTAAACCGGACCATTACTATATAGTATATAAGAAGTGCAAAGATAGAACAGAAAAAGCCTAATATGATAATTAATTTTGCCTTCACGATGATATGGTCCATATTAAATACTCTGTTTTGGTTCTACAAGCCAACAGAAATCCATGTGTCTAAGGGCATACCCCTTGTTGAAGTTTTGGACTACTCAAATGGTATGGTTCTTATTCTTAGATAAATCAGAGTTTTGAGCGCTATTGCATGGATACAATAGACCAGATGGTGACAGTAATTAAGATTTAAACTCCTTCTGAATAACACTTTAAAGCTGTACTCTCTTGTCATTTACTTGTACAACGGTTCAACGCCTTGATCTTCTTGATCTTAAATAATTCTTTAACATGATACAATAAAAAAGTATTAAATACAAAAAGCTTGTATGATAACGATCAACTTGTTTTGCTAAAAGATCTTTTTTTAATTTTACAAAATTTAGGAAGATTTATAGGGTTTGATGTTAAAAAAACCTTACCCATGACACCTCACCTCTAATTGCCACTTAGCCAGCGGATCACAATGAAGACTTCAGAGGGTCTACAAACTATGAGGCTCTGCGGTAACTCAGCTTAGCCTCTTGTCAGTGTTTTGCTGTTGATTATTTAATGACAGTGTTTCCTATGCTGCGTCTAAAAATAGCTAAACCGTCACTCCTCTCAAGAAATGGTAGCACATACTAAGGTGATTCACACCACTAATTAGTGATTAATTTGATTGAAAATTTAATTAAAATTAAAAACTAATTTTGACATAGACCAACAAAACCCTTAAGCCCAGTTCATTAAGTCAATTATTATCAAGTCCAACTTAACCAACAAAGCCTCAAGCTTGTGTCATCTAGCTAAGTATTTTTAAGTGGACTGCTAGGCTGCAAATCCCAATCCTCAAATTTATTATGGTATTTTCTGGTCCTTCATCACCGATTATTTAAGTCCAGTCAGCCTCTTAAACACCACTTTAAGAAAATAAAGGAGCTAACTTTGAAATCAGGTTTGCAGGAAATAGATCTAACTGAGTTACCAATTTAATTCTTGGAAGAACTTTATGGGGGAAACTATCAGCTTAGTCTCACAATTGACTCAAACTTAATGTAACACATGGTATAATTATTCCAGTGCATCAAAAAATTAATATTCTCTGCATGAGTATGCAGGCTTGGTCCATTTTGGTTAACAGGCACCAGAATGTTTCTTATTTAACTGAGGTAAGCCGGACAGGGGATGGACATTACCAAACTAAAACTAAAACTAAAATCATAATAAAAATTAACAATTCAAACAAAATGCCCAAAATGGATAGATGAATTGAATCATACCTAACAAATATCCAACCAGGTGGGTAGCGAATACTGCTATCCCTCCATGGTGGAAGGGGAGGGGGGATTGGGGGGCTTGTCTTCAGCCACATCCATCTCATTACAGAGTAGGGTGCGTGTTAAGGCAGATAGTAGGGGTGTGGGGGCATCAGCGTTATGGGGTTCAATATCTCTGATGACCGGAACTTCCAAATAGTTGTTAGCCATCATAATGCCAACAATGTATTAGGCCAAAGCGTCTTCAGCTTTGAGGCGGGCATCTGGGAATTTAATGAACGTGGCAATGTTGGTTCAGGTTATTTTTGCTTTTGGATTCCATGCTACTGTTATCACGTTCTGGATGGCTTCAGTGACGTTTTTGTGTAAAGTTAACATGTTGATCTTACTTTGTGCAGTAAGATCTTTGAGAATAACGGGAGGTGAAATTCCTCCTGTGAGTGCAGCCACAGATTTGGCGGCCTCTTTTTGGAGCAGATGGCAATCTGATGTGGCGGCTGCTTCTACTGCAAGCTGGTAGTCGCTGTAGAACGGTTTGCCATTGGGTTGTGGGACATATTTTTGAGGCGCGAATTTTGCATCCCATTCTGCGTTACAGAGCCGCTTGACTTGCAGCGACAGTTCTTCAATGAAATTTCCTGATTTTTTAATTTCATCCAATAATTCCCATGGGTTTTGGTTGAATTGGATTGGGGAATCAGCGTACAAATGGGGTTTGTTTGATTCATTTGTGGACACATGGGATTGAACTGGGATCCAATCTGATGTTTGATTGGAGGGATTATTTATGGCATTGGGGTGGTGAGGAGGCTGATTGGTGGCTGCAGGTGCAGCTGCAGCAACAGGCTTTGGGAATGGAGGAGGTAGGATTGTGCCCCATACCTGAAATTGTACAGGGTGGGCATCGGATTGGAGGTTGGCAGATGAGTCATCTGATCCATCTAAAATAGTTGAGTAGGGGGCATTTGTGCTTTGAGTGGTCCAACTTGAAACATGATGTACAGATCGTCCACTCGCCAATACATTGGCCCAAAATGGATGGTTGGGCGCTGAGGGAATAATGATGCATGGCGGAATTGCCGCTGCAATTTCACTAAATTCAGGGCTTATTGTGGCATATGCCCGAGGCCCAGCAAGTCGTGTGGCCCATTTGGGACCACAAATTGTAGGATGGGGTTGGAGCCTTAGGCTGCCAAACTGGACATCAGCTCCTGGTGGAGCACTTCAGGGGGACGTGGGTGGGCAGGCCAGCAAACTGGACCACCAAAGTGGTGTCCGCTGGGAGCCAAGTCTGAGTTGTGGGGAGAGGGGTGCCCTGGAATACCAGGGGCACAGTTGTTGCAGTGGCAGCGTCATCTTCACAGGTGAAGCCAAGGTCGAAATACCCCTTGTAGGGGTGGAAATCAATAAATCCGGTGGGTATCATCACCGCCTGTGCCATTTCAATAATGGCTTGGTTGTGGTATGGGAATAGTTTCCCATATTTGACCCTTAGGCCATAGTGCATGTTGCTCCGGGGGAGCACTAGGGGGCAGCGTGGTACCACTTGGGTATGAGCAAGGTGGGCGTCCAGGTCCTTGGGCGAAATTAATTGGCCCATGGGTTTGGAATGACTGGGTGAACCAGTCCTAGCGCGTTTTCCTGATGGACAGAAAAAGGCGGGGGGAGTTTCGCCGCTGCCCCATGCTGGAGCAGCTGGCGGAGATTCTGATGACATTGGAGTGAAACTACTATGGGTGAATATGATTTGTTTTTTTTAAATTCATGTAATTTGGCTCAGAAAGTTACACCAAGCGGAAAGAAAGTTTTAACAGGCACCAGATTGTTGTCTATCTCCTTTTAATTCTTATTGTGGAATTTAAATCTATCTATGAGTTTTGAACCCCAAAGAACTAGTGTCCAAAAGATGATTTACATTATGTTCATAACTTAATTACTGTGGTCATTTAAAAAGACTAATTTAGCAAGAAAAGGACTGAGGTTGAGTGTTAATATAAAATATCGTGAACTTTTTATTAAGGATAAATTTTGATTTGGGATGTGCGAGAAGAATTACCCACACAAAAGATATTGGGATCAGGCCCCCATATGACTAAGGTCAATTAAACATTTATAAGCAGCTGAAGAGATCATGTCAAAAGAAATCAGGAACCCTTTGATTGCAGTATGTTGTTACCTTCAAAGAGGTTGTGGGCTGCTCCAATCTTGATTAACAAAAAATAAAGACAGGAGTAATGAGTTTTTTACTGACTATTGACTGCTCAATAACATTACAAAGAGGGACTCTTACCCTCTCATGAAAACCAATGACGCCCTAAATAGGCTTGGGGTGCAAATACTTTGCAGCAGTGGATTAAATTATTGGGTATTTGGCATAATCAACATTCCCAAAGCTAAGCAATAAAAATGCGCTATTATCACACAAGAAGGGCTATTTCAACGAATGAGGATGCCAGAAGGACTTTGCAACATTCTGCAACTTTACAGAGGGCCATGGACACCATCCTTACAGATCTTAAATTTCCATGTGTAAACTTTTCTCTCTCGTTGCAATCACTAATTGCAACAAATTAGATTCAAGTCTAAGTAAGCTTGATAATCTCTTTGAGTAGATTAGTGTGCATCCCAATGTCAAGTAGCAGATGGGTTAGCAAAGTAAAGGGCATAGGATCGGGCTCTGCACCATCCAAAATTAATAAATGCCCCAATGACACCAGCAGCCTAGATAAAAGATAACCGGTGGTTAGTAATTCCCCATAAATTTTAGCCTGGCAAGCGAAGTGTAACCAGTTCATCAATACTCCGCATTCCCAGCCCCTATTATTAGTGGAGCACAGGGTTTGAGTTTTACTGGATAGTAATCAAATGGCGCTTTGGGAAAAGTCCTGTGGAGATGTGCACAGCCATTTTCTGAAAGCAGTATACATAGCACCGCACTCCATGACCTGCAGTTGGTTGGATCTCAGGTTTGAAAATAAACAAGCATCAGAAAAAGATGCACAGGTGCGTGTAATGGTAGACCTCTTGGATGGTCAATGGGTGGTTGAGATGAAGCGCACTCAGTGGACCAAGTCAAACTAATTTTTTGTTACATTTAACTTCCTCCTCACTTTAATAAAGCGCACAGTGCTGGAGCACCACCTCAAGTAAGGCTTAAAAGCTATGGGAAAATTCACTCTTTAAAATGCAACACTTTACACTCATGCTGGACCTGTGCACGGGCAAAGTGATTGCTGTGATCACCCTGTCTGCATTCATTGCAGAAGATTTGACCCAAATCACCCACACCGGAGTTGTGTTCATTGATGGGCTGGTCTCCTGTCCGTTCTGTGTCACAGAGGATAGCGCGCCCCCTATCTGAACCTTTTGTTGCTCTTTTGACCACAAGGCCACACATGCCCCACCAAGGAGGGCATTACAAAAAACGAAATCCTCCCCAACACATTGGAAGATGCAGACACCCATTATAAACTGGCTATAGATACTGAAGCCACCCTCCCATAGGGCACGCAGGGGTGTTACATCTAGGTCAGACCAATGTCCCTAAAGGAGCATAAGAAGGTCAAGCAGGCCCACAGAGCAGCGGCCAAGGCAGCGGCCACGGCCACATCTGTAATAGCACCTGCCTAGACCCAGGATGACATCAAGTCACTCATGGCTGAAGTGGCTTGTGAATCCGTTTACCAATCAAATGCCAACCAACCTGAGGACTTGATGGGTGAATTATATTTACCTGAGCAATATTACCAAGCCTCATTCAAAATTGCTTCTATCACCTATTTCCATCCCAAACCTTTGTTGACCATTAATGGTGCACAGCAGGAGCACACCATTTTTTAAGTTTGAACTAAATCTCAAATGAAAACCTCCAAAGATGGAAATAAAATATCCAGCATGAAGGAGTCCCTAAGACCCTCGTACACAGGGCTGACACTTCAATTACATAAAGGTTCTGCTAGTAAATGGAGCTGGAAGGTCAAGGGGCCCTTCCCATTGCACCTAAGGTGCAATGGGGGAGCCTTCACAATAGGGACGTTGAACATTGCTGGACTTAAGGCCTCGCCATCCCAGGCTAGGAAACTGAGTTTTTCATGTACATCCCTGTGGACATCATGGCCATTCATAAAACCCACTGTCCACAATTTGCAGAGGAAACATAGGCAACTACGTTCCTCCTCTCCCTTTCTTCTAAGTCTCTGCACTGTGGGGTGCTTATATGTGCGACCCATAATCTTAAATTTATTTCTAAAAATTTGTCCCTTGTTGGCCGTGAGCTTGTAGTGTCCTTCCTGTAAATTACAAAGTGCATGCTATAGATAATATTTATGCCCTTACCTGTGCGTGGGCTCACTGGGAATTTTTCTCAGCCATTACTTCTCACCCACTTCCCCCTGACCCGTTTGTGGTGGTAAACATGAACTGCTGCGCCAACCCAGCCACTGACCGCTGCTTCTGCGTTTGCCCCCTCCCCACAGAAGCATGTGGAACTTCGCATTCTAAAGCTAATTAGGGGCTGTTTGATACCCTACCTAAACATGCACCGCTGCTCCCCAACATGTCCCATCCCCATGAGCACAACGGTCAGCTGAGTTTTATGTCCCACATTTACCTTATTCTTGCCCTGTTGAACTTTTGGTCTCAGGTTGCACACTTTATGATGACAAAAATTGATTTCTCAGATCACAGGTTGGTGTCAATTTCCTTCTTTTTGTTACACCCAACAGCACAAGCGCTAAAGTGGTGCATACTTCATCCTCCTGAGATAACGTCGCCCAGGTCTTCCTCATGGGTAGACAATGAAACTTGGGAACCAGAGTTCGCCACACAGTTCTGTGAGGACCCACTTACTACCTGGTCATCCTTCAAAGTGAACACCATCTGTTAGGCATACCACCTCTCATTACGTTGCTCTTGGGCTGCATCGGCAGTCATTAGCGACAGTTGCATAAGTGGACCACCTGGAGTCTAACGTCCCAGCTGCAGGCTACAGCCCAGCTTGGGGTTGTAAGTGGGCATAAGTGTCTGCTCATCTCAACGCACTGTAAAGACAACACAAACACTGCGTTTGTGTGCAGTATAAGGCAAAAAAATAATGGTGGGTGACACGTGCTCCACATATTTTTACTGAAAATTCTTTGTACCATGCCAGAGCTTGGCCTGCACACAGGTGAGGCGGCTGGACCACTCCGTCACAGATACTCCAGCCAAAGTGGCAATCGAAGTTTATAATTATTAATCCAAATTGTATCGCTCCAATCCAGTTGAACTAGCCAAAGTTGACAAATTTCTTGAAAGCGCATATTTGTACAATTTCCCATTAAACGTAGGTGATGAATCTAATTTCTTGGGACAATTTCTGGTATGCCGTTTGTGGTGCACCAAATGGAGAAATGCTCAGGTCCAGATGGGATCCCTTATGAGTTCTATAATAGATATTTTAATTATTTCTCCTCTTTGTAGCTTGCCTCAATGAATCAGTGTTTTTTAAAAACACGCCTCCTTCCTGGGGGCCAGGAGGATTTCACAATAACGTTGTATAAAAAGAGGAATAAGCTGGACTTGACTAGCTGACGCCCATTTCACTTACTAATACAGGTACTAAATTATTTACTAAAATTATGGCCAACCGCCTAGTAAGAAGTTGCCTCTGATATCACTTTCTCTATGAAATTTAGTTTCATCCCCAAGAGGTCTATTTTGGACAAGATACACACTTTAGCCAATGCCTGCCAATCCACGGCTACTAGTGCACTTGTTCTTTTAGACCATCAGAAGGATTATTATATAGTCAACTGGGATTACTTAAAAGCCTGCCTCCACCTGTTACCTCCCTCATCAGTTCACTATTTGGGTGATGTTGCTTACAAGTCCGCCACAATGGGTGTGCGATATCCTGGCTTGTTCACTGAAGTAGTTTGCCCTCAAAGGGGCCTCCGACATGGGGGCCCATTGAGCCTAACCTTATATAACTTTTTCCTCGACTCACTTTTAAGCAATATGAATGCCCGCCTTACTGGTGTCCATGTGCAAGGCCAAGCATCAGTTAAGATGTTGGCGTTTGCTGATGATTGTGTGTTTGGGGTGTTTAACAAATAAGATGCACGCGCGCTTGAGGCTACTATCCAGGTTTACTCCAGGGTAAGCAACGCTGCACTTAGCACCTCCAAAACTGAAATCATTATCCTTGGTTGGTTTTAAGCCCGCTGGTCACCAGCACCCCGTTACCTACCTTCTTCAGCAGCTAGCTTATGGATTCGCTTACCTCACCTACCCCATACCGCACCACTTGTGCTCCTTTTCAAGCCAAGACCCAATGCTGGTCCTGTACGCCATTTAGGTGTGTGGCTGGAGGTGGGAGGGTACGCCTTGTTGTTGATGGAGCACCATATCCTGGACAGTGTCATAAAACGCATTGCCTCCTTCAGAGCCCACCAAACTTCCCTCCCAGGAAGGGTTTTGTTGGCCAACTTTATGCTCCTATCTAAAGTTTGGTTTGTGGCCCATGATATCTCCTTTTACTCATTTTTTTTCACCTCATTATACGCCATCCTGTAAGGGTGACTTTGGTTAGGCCGCCCACCACCAGTGCTCTTGGATGTCTTGTTTAGCCCTCTCCATAGTGATGGTATGGGCCTGCTCAACTTCGAGGCCCATGCTGCCAAAAACCTGGCAACTGGATTGCTGCAGTCACCAACCACACACTCCAAGCCCAACACTGGTCACACGTAGCCCGCTCCAACTTCTCCCGCGCCCTGGACCTCAGTAACCCTACTGTAAAAATTTATGGGTCTGGTTATTATTGGCTAATAACCCCTATAAACTTATTATTTGCACAGGTTCAGCTCTTGTGCAATTTATCCGCATTGTATTGTTACTGAAATAATTGATTGATAAAAGTATGATGACTATTATCTGTAGTTGAATGGAATTCTTAGATCTCAGCCTAACGGTCGGCCAGTATTTCCGCTTAAAATACTTGAGATGTCTCAAAATAATGATCCTTTTCCTCATACTATCTAGCCTGATCTTCTCTGAGATTCCCTGATGACAGTTTCTCCAGTTTGACACACAGTTGGGAGCAATCCCTGATTTGTTTCTGCTTCTTCTCTGGATCCCCGCTCAGATCTTTGCTCTTTTTCTTAAAGAGACTCACAATTATTGCACGCAGCAATAACTTTCTTGAGAAAAAATAAAACAATTGAAAGCTAATTAAGTTTACTACTTAAACTATAAGCCAGATGAGAACTATAGAACTGTTTCTATTATAAAAGAATTCTAGGGAATTTAAAGTGGGGATTCAGTCATCTAACCCTCAGTTGACACCTCTTCAATAAAACGGCAGCCATTGCCAGTGAATCACCAATCCTCGTCTCAGCAGCAATGGTCTTCCCCATCCTTACTAGGATTCCGTCATTGGGCATCCCTGAGAACTAAAATGGAAAGAGTTGGAAAACGTGTCTCTAACGTTTTCCTCTCCGTCTAAGTGAACCAACCCTATTTGGTTAGCGACCTGCTTAGGTAATGGGACTTGTTACCCATTAAGGCAGGTCATGAAGCAAATGATCCTTTTGCTAGTTGCAGGTGGCATCACTCGCCTCACAACTTACTACTTACATTACCAATCAGTCAGTTATGACCCCAACTAATTTCAATTGGTACACATGATAGTTAATCAACTAACAGATGCCCCTATTTTGTCAGCAACTCTGCCCAGCAAGATCTTAAGCATTTGTCCGAATCAATCCCTGATGGATCTGACCAGGCGAATAACCTAAAATCCCCTGAACATAGGTACCCCAAAATCAGGATCAACTGATTTTCAATTACCTCGCATTAGGGAATTATCCCTTAGCGACCCTGGTAATCTAGATGGTTGGGAATATGGGCAAAAAGTCCAACGCATCCCCCTCTTGCCTAGATTTCCAGTGAGAAAAGGACCGGGGTAGGAGAACACCACTTCAGACACTCAGTTGAATACTTTATTTGCTCAAGTGGAGTATGATTGTCAATACTCAATTCTGCATGGGATGACCTTCAGCATGTGGCTCTCTTCCTCTTCCTCCTCGCTACTGCCTACTCAGAGAGCAGTCTCTACAATCCACATTTGTGCTGGGCTGATCAAATTACTCATGATGATATTAATCTCAGGATCCATTTCCCCCCATCAGGGCATATGGCCCACTGTCATATTCAGAATTCTTGGTCTGACGTCCTTAATTCCCTAATTTTCTTATCCTCAACAGGAGACTCTTACCATCAATGTTTGTTTTGCAGCCCAATTAAGAATGCCTATTTATGTTCGCCCTTGTTATTTTCTTCTCATAACATCTTGGCTCATATCATTATTAATTCTTCTTTGGAGATTATCCCATTAATTTTGAGATTAATTTCTCCGGATTTGGAGCTTAATGGATAGTAGAGTGCATAATGTCAACTTCCATATAAGTCCGACATCCCCCTCTCATCCAACACATATGTCAAATTTCGAGTTGTGGTACCAAAAGCTACTTAACAGTTTGTCTGATCAAGATCTTTGGCTCTTCTAGCAGATGAGTCAGGATGCATGACAGAACATCTTCTATGGTCCTTCCAGGACTCATACACCTAGCCTGGCACCAGTGGCTAGTCCTTCTATGAAATTACCGGAAATGGTAACCAACCCTTCAGAAAGCAGGCTTGTGATTATTTCAAATGACTCGCGGATGTTTCTTTCTCTGTTATCAATTCCAGAGTTAGATTTTGAAACTCTCTTGGATTCAACTCCTTTTGCAGATGCACCGAACATCATTATGGATGCTTTTGAAATTATGCCTTTCACTCTTGATCGCTCCTTTCTTTCTAGGTCAGACTTGCTTCCTGAGTTCCTCTTCTGACTTAGATAATACTACAAACCTGCTGTCTTGTCTACTGAGCTCACCATCAGCAACAGTATTAATTTCAAACTCCCCTTACACAGAATCGATCACCCAAGTAACTGAGGCTTTATCCATAGAGCTGAATCCTACAAACCTTGAGAACATCCTAGATCAGGATATCACTGTTATGCTCTTCGCTTTACTGGCTAAGTTCCTTAAAGTTGGGCCATGAAACTTCCAGCCTCTCCTGGGTTCCATCAATCCTTCTGCTATAGCTTCTGAGAAGCCTGTAGTTATTGCTTGCAGAATGCCATTCGCTCATTTCATGACTATCTTGTTTCTGGAACTTCCCATCGGTATCTTCTGCTGATGGATTTAATATGGGGCATTATTCAGCAACCCCCATCCAGTATCCCTTGTTTGCTACCAGCCCATATGTCTGGTGTTCTTGATGAAGCCCATCGGCAGGTTCTCAAGACTAACTTTCCAGCTTTGGTACTATATCAGGATTACTCGGGGCTCTTCACTGAATTCCTCTTTCTATACTGTTGCTTCCCTCCCCACTTTGGGGTTTTGCAATTGGCTTCTTCTGACATCTCAATTTCCCTTCCCCTAGTTGCTTTCTCACAGGGATCTGCATCCGCTTATAGACTTGGTTTCATGTATGATTAGCCTTCACTAATGTTCAATCTCACATAGATTTTGATGGGTTATTCATCCCTACTGCGATCCATCCTCCCTCCCAAGAGGTGACGTAGGCAGAATCATCCCCATATTGAGGATAATTAATAAAAATAAAAATTATAAATTATATCAGTTTTTTCTTTATGCGGTTTATAATATTTTTTCCAATATCTTTTATCCATCTTTTTTCTTCTTTTTTTAATGGGACTTGACCTTGTTTCAGTTCAGCGGTCCATTTTATCCTCAAACTGGGTCCTAGGTATTCTTAAATTTAACAGCTTTCATGGTTCAGAGGTCCTTTTTTGGACTTAACCATCTAGATTGGTTTAGAGGTCCTTTTTTGTACTTGACCTAATCATCAGGACATGTACAACTAAAATGGTTCATCAGTCCTTCAGGAACTCTTTTTTTCATTGATCCATTGCTTCAAATACTTATCATGGACTCGATTTACAACATTTCCATCCAAGAGATCCTTGATGGAGTAGGCATCAGTCACCATTTAGGCGATGATCTCAAATGGACCTGACCACAACACATCCAGTTTGTTTCTTCTCCCAAAACCATGCATATCGCAATAGGAAACTCTTTTGCCTGTTTGATATTCTGATAAGGCCAGTCAGTTCCTATTGTCCGTTGATTTTGCTCATATCCTTTTCTTCAATGTAGTATCAAATTCTTGCAATTGCATTTCAATCAGGTTATTCGTCAGTTGGTTCAAGTACTGTTTGGCACTCATCCCCAATGTTGGTTCCAGTACTGAATATAAAATTGGTGGCAACGCGGCCTTCCTCCCATATAACAACTCAAACGGCATTTTTCCTGTTGCTATATGATGACTGATATTGTAGGCGAACATCACCAAACTCAGGTATGTTTCCCATGCGGAAGTTCTTCCTGCGACCAGCTTCCTCAGAATTGTGGCCAGCGTTCCATTTACTTATTCTACCAGTCGCTTCATCTCCAGTTGGTAGGGTACAGACATGACTAATTATATCCCCATTATCTCATTCAGTCATGGGATCACATGAGATGTGAAGTTTGTTCCATTTTTTCTAAGCAGGACCTGCGGGTATCCATGTTAGTATACTACAGGATCCAGGATGAACTTCGCAGTGCTGGTAGCCTCTACTTTTACAGGGCCTTTGTCTTAACTTATCTCGTCAGATGGTTGATAGCAATTATTATGTAATTGACTCCCCCTGCTCTCATTGTCAGTAGTCCCATCATGTCTATGGACACTATATGCCAGGCACTTTCAAGGTGGACCAGTCAGTATTCAGTTGTATTCTTATGTGGCTTGTGTAGCTGGCACTCCCACAACAAGTTAGATAGTTGGCTACATCATAGCTGATTAACTCCCAGTAGTAGTACTGGTGAATATGATCAGTTGTTTTTCTCAGGCCTCCTTACCTGACAACCTTATGAGCATCTTGAATGATAGCTGCTCTTTCCAATGGCTTTGGGAATAGTAACTGCTAACCATTAATCGTCTTAAACACTTGTCCATCCATGGTCTCGGTGTTTTACATCACTTTTCAAAACGCACCTTGGAATTCTCGGGGATCATTCCTGATTTCTCCATCGACCATTCTCTAGGATATTTCATCCGCCTGCTGGTATACCATCTGGACCATTGGTAACCATAATAAGCTATCCACATTCTGGTGAGAAGCCCCTGCTCAGTGGACAATCTTATAATGTAAGCCTGTAGCCTAAGTGCCCATCAGGCAGTCATCCTTCTGGTTCTCTCAAATTGTGGAGCCAACACAACGAGGAGTGGTCCATCACCACTTTGAAGTGCATTCCATGTATGTACATCCAAACCTGCTTACAGGTGTAAATGGCAACAAGGAATTCACGCTCAGTTAGGTATAGTTCCTCTCAGTGGCTGAGAGTGTCCAGCTCACATACGCCACCATGTTAGTCCCCAGGTTCATCTATTTGGCATAATATGGCGCCAATCGCCATCAATAAAGAATAAGTTTGTATAATAAATTCTCAATTGAAATTTGGATGTTTCAAAATCAGATAATCTATTTTTTACTATTGCAGCTCATCGAAGGATTCCTGCGCTTCTTTATTCCATATGAATCCTTTCTTCAGATCCTTTAACAGATAGAATAAGGGCTCAGCAATTTGGGCAAAGTCCTAAATAAATCTTCTAGAGTATCTGACCATTCCAAGGAACACTTGGATGTCTCAGACACTCTTTGGCACAGCCATCCGTTATATGGCTTCAATCATTTTGGGCTTATGGCTGCAATCCACTTGAGTTGATAACGAATCCCAGATATTTCATTTCTTTCTTGAAGAAGTGACACTTCTTCAGCTTAATCTTCAGGTTGGCCGTAGACAATCTCTTGAATACTTCTTCCAAGTTGTGTAAAAGGTCAGAAAACGTCCTACTGAACACGTTAATATCGTCCAAGTACACACGGACACATGACAACTTCAAGTTGCTAATTATAGCATCCATGTCCCTCTGGAAAGTTGCAGGCGCATTGCATAGACCCTGAGGCATTCTCATCAGTTGATATAGCCCCTACACGGTAATAATAGTGCATTTTTCTTGGTCTTCTTTTTGCAAATCAACTTGCCAATATCCCAAGATCAGATCCATCGTGGAGAAATACTTTGCTTCTCCTAATTAATCTAGTGCATCGTCAATTCTTGGTAGGGGATATGAATCCATCTTCATAGTCTTATTAAGCTTTTTGGTAGTTGATCACCACCCAATTGGAGACATCCTTTTTCTTCATAATAAGAATCAGACTCGCCCAGGGACTCAACAACAGAACTAGAAGCCCATGCTTCACTAGTTTGCTGATTTCATTTTCTACTACCGCTTCAGCTGCTTTCAACCATTGAACCATTCTCATCCTGATTGGCAAATTTTCCCCATATCGACCTTGTGGACACATCTCTCACGCATCCCAAGTTGTGGTTTTCCTGGGAGAATACTTCCTGATAATTTAGAACAATTTGAGCACCTCCTCTTGCTGTCCTTCCATCAGATACGCAAGATAATCTCGATCAACCAATAGGTTGATACTCTCAGTTACCCCAGCTGGTAATCCCATCTCATTGAGTGTCCCAAAAAGTGTTATCTCCTCAATTCAGCCATTGGGATTAGATAAACAGATGTGCTGATCTGATTTTTCTGGTCTTCATCAACTTTTCACTTAAATTCGCCAGGAGAACTCCAATTTCCCCATGGCCCAGCATTATTATTCCAGGAGCCACCCAAGGCTCTACTATGGACTTCTTCCAGGGGCTTCTAACCACCCCATACAACAGCTCAGGCATCTTTAGTGCCAAACCCATGTTGACTATCATCTGTGATCCTGACGTTATAGTTTTCTAATTCTTGATCCTCAGTTGAATTCCCCAGTTTTTTAGGGTTTCAACCGAAATTTCTTGTTGCTTCCAACCAACTAATTGGTATTGAATCGGGACAATGCCATCATTGTATATCAAATTGATGAAGTCGTTTCTCCTAGTCAGCGGAGCTTCTCTATCCTTCTGATAGATCAATGGTAACACTGACCCAATATGGTCAACGTATTATCCTTGAAGTTACATTTAACTCCATACTTGCATAGAAATTCTTTCCTGATCAAAATATCATAGTTTTGGTTGTCCAAAACTATTGCTGGCATAGATACCACCAGGGATCTGAATTTCAGTGGCAAAGCACTATACACTCCACATGAGATGGTAGTATTCAGCCCAGTAGTACCATACTTCTTCATGTGTTCCAAGTCAGGCGAGATCTTCATCCTCTTCACTAGCTTGGTCAAGACTATATTATTGGGTGTTCTGCTGTCAACAATTGCCCTCACTCATACTTGATTCAAAAGTATATCTGTATATGTACACTTGGAGTATTGTAAGATAGTGTTTACTGAGTGTATAGTGGTGTTATTAGCTGAATCAAGGGTGTTAATGATTTTTGCTGATAAATCAGGAAACAATTCCTTTATCACACTGAGGGGATTGACGGGTTTGCCTCATCTAATTGGACTTCAATCAATTAATTGGGATTATCATTGGCTCAAATCTTGTCGCCAGATGTTGGGCATACAGCTGAGCAACTTCCTTGATTATCTCGAGGTCAATTCCTTTGCCCCAGATCTTGTCACTGCATTTACGTCCAAATTGACCACTTGATACAGTTGATCCTGTACATCTTCATCCACAAACAGATCACTGATGTCAAACTCCTCATTCATAATATCAGGAGGAATAGGCTTCTCCGCAGCTATAGACTGTTCCCATCTAGGTCGCAGGCCCTTTTCCCAACTCCTTGGCAGCAGCAGGCTCTTTCACTTGGACCACGTTGATTTGATCATTCAACTTCTTGCAGTGCACAGAAAAATGTCCCTTTCCTCTGCATTGGTAGCAGACCTTTTCTTTCTTATTCATCTGTCTGAACTCTTTGGGCTTATTTCTCAGCATGGTTTGGTTGTTTGTCTCTTTAGCACCTTCATTCCCCCTTGTAGGATTTGAATTGCATACTGGGTTGGATTTTAAACTTCTGTATGGGGCATCAAAAGTTGCTCCCAAGATTTTCAAATTATATTACCATCTGAGAGGTAGTAGTTTCTGTTATGAACATGGAAGACATTATTTGGTTAAAACATGATAGGGCCAAAGGGCTGCTTGTAATGCAATTCTGGCATTTAAGTCATCTAGTACTTTGCTCTAACCAGTATTTGCGATTCCTGGTAGAATCAATCCGCAAAGCTTGCTAAAGATTCATCTTTGAGGAACTGGATGCCCATAAACTCATGTTTGTGCTTCAATTGCATGTCACTCTCCCAAATTCCTTCATTATGGCTGCCTTGGCCTCTGCGTTTAACCAGCTGTCCCCCTCCAGATGAGGCAACACTAAGTTCTGACAGTCGGTGACTAGGCAAGTTCATGACTGTCAACGACTTTTGACAATCACTGTAGCCATACATAGTCATATCAAACAGTCAGAAAAATGCTGGGGCATTATCCCAACTAAAAGTTGGCAATTTAAGCATTGCCTTAAATTCCTCTGAGGTATCTCTAGCCAGTTCTCTAGATTCAGCCACCTAGCTTACTTGATGTTGGGTTTTTAACCAGATGATATTCCTCACATATTAATGAAATTAGTATAATAATGAATTGAGGATGATTGCCAATTAGTTTGCTAATTTTGATAAATAATTAATAATAATACCCCAATTTGTGCTCCCCATTTGGTTGGGTTGAGCTTACTTGATCTGCAGGATCAAGAAAGTATCAGGTATCATGCCCAATAGAAAATTGGTGGGTCTCAACACTGGCGACTGAGGCTAAGGAAGTTGAGACAATTAATATTATCAATTAAAATGATGAATTACTTATATTTGACATCAAAAAAGTATTGGGAGATAATCCCAATAGTTTTAAGTTAATTTTGACACCAGCGACTTATGCTGAGGATGTCAAATCAATTAATATTAACTGTTAAAGCTCAGCTTTTATCCCCGCACAAACTTCATGTGAAAATGATTGTGGGGTTTCCAATAGAAAGTCAAGTCTCGGAGGTCTGTCAACTTATGCCAAGGATGCCAAACCATTTAAGATTAATTAAATAAAGTCAAATTATATTTCAACTTTTGTGAGAGTATCAGGTGGAATCCCCTGACGGTATTTTAGGTTTAAATTGGCACCAGTGACTTATGCTGAGGATGTCAATATATTTAATTAATTCAGATTATGATGAATCAAGGATTGATGTAATCATGGACATATGAGGATGACAATTATTGCCAGTTAGAGTGCTGACAAATACTAAGCAGGGAGAATCATCAGTGAGTACTGATGATGCTGGCATAAATGTCAATGACGTGGACAGGCAAGAAATGCCTATAAATAGTTTGATCTCCCTCTTAATAAATCTATCTTCTGTCTTCCCATCTTTATTAAGTTTTTAGTTAACAGTAGTTAGCTTAGCTTGTAGAGGTGGGACTCAAGATCCCCAGAGGTTAGGTGCTGGGTTAGAACACCTGGAGTGGTCGGTGCAACCAACTCCCAACCTTGAACTAGATGGAAACCCCGTGGGAACCTAAGCAACTAGCAGTCACAACGATGAACTGGAAAGATTGAATGGGAGAAACCCTGAGGGAGTCAGTAGAGGCTGATGAGCCACAATTGTTGGACAAGTTCTAAGGAGGACCTCTGAGCTATAAAAAGTAGTTAAGCCTCAGAAGGAGAAGTTGTTTGTCTGCTGGATTGGTGGGTTGCCCTGCGGATTTCTAGGGAAAGGCGTCAATGATTGTGAAAAAGCAAGGGCCAGCAGTCTTCATACTGTTTGTCCTGGCACATTATTGTAGTCACCTAGTATTGAGAATAAAAAATTCTCAACACTTGGGGAGTGACTTTAAATGTCATCTCTGAAATGGAAGCAAAAGTGGGAGGCATGTTTATTGGGATATTCTACTTCCCAATTATCATATGAGGACTTCTTTCTTTGGCATCGCTTGCCACATATGGCTCACAATCGCATTTGTGAGTTTTTATCTCCTTGACCTGCAGATCAGTCACTCAATATCAGTGCTGAAATTTCTCAAACAAACGTGATCTGCTTCCCGCTCTGTTTTCAGATATAAGACCTCTCAAATTAAGTCCCCTTCTTCCTTTTTAATGAAGTTACTTTTCCAAGTAACTCATTCCCAATAATCATGACATTATCAATCCCTTTTTCCATCTTAAAGACTCATTCTTCCAAGGCTGCAAATTTTTGATAATCCGCTGAGTTTAGGCCATTCTGATTAATGGTGGCTAACTCCATCCATAGTTTTCTTAATTCATTTTTATATGACATCCTTCTAAGTTCTTCTACTCAACTACACCCCTGTAGTGGGCACCGCTTTGTAAAAACTTATGGGTCTGTTTACTATTGGCTATAAACCCCTATAAACTTACTACTTGCACATGTTTGGTTCTTGTGCAATTTGTCCACGTTGTATTGTTGTTGATATAATCAGTTGATAATATTATAATGACTATTATCCATAGTTGAATAGAATTCTTAGATCTTGGCCCAATTCTCGGGCAGTATTTCTGCTCAAAATACTTGAGATGTCTCAAAATAGGGATTCATTCCCTCATACTGTCTAACCTGAGGATCTTGGAGGTTTCCTGATGACAGTTTCTCCATTTTGACACACAGTTGGCAGAAATCCCTGATTTTGTATCTGCTTCTTTTCTGGATCCCCACTAAGATCCTTACTCATTTCCTTAAAGAGTCTCCCAATTATTGCACACAGCAATAATTTTCTTGAGAAAGAATAGAACAATTAAAAGCTGAATAAGTTTACTATTCAAGCTATATACCATATGAAAACTATAGAACTGTTTCTATTATAAAAGAATTCTAAGGAATTTATAGTGGGGATTTTGTTTTCTAACCCTCAGTTGGCACCTCAACAATAAAACGGCAGCCATTGTCATTGAATCACCCATCCTCATCTCAGCAGTGATGGTCTTCCCCATTCTTTCTAGGATTCCGTCATTGGACATCCCTGAGACCTAAAAATGGAAAGAGTCAGAAATGTGTCCCTAACGTTTTACTCTCAATCTAAGTGAACCAACCCTATTTGGCTAGCAACCAGCTTAGGTAATGGGACTTTTATCCATTAAGGCAGGTCATGAACCAACTGATTGATTCGCTAGTTGCAGGTGGCATCACTCGCCTCACAACTTACTACTTACATTCCCAATCAGTCTGTGATGAAACCCAACAGATCCCAATCGGTACACCTGATAGTTAATCACTATCAGATGCCCCTATTTTTTCAGCAACTTTGCCCAACAAGATCTTAAGCATTCATCCGGATCAATCCCCAATGGATCTGACCAGTCAAGTAACTTAAAATCCCTCAAACATAGTTACTACAAAATCAGGGTTAACCAATTTTCAATTCACCTCACATTAGGAAATTATCCCCTAGCGATTCCTGGTAATCTAGCAGGCTGGTTATATGGGCAAAAATCCCAACACCTAACCACCCCCATTCTCTGTTAAAATATTTTGCCTCACATCCCTCTGGTGCAGGTCCACATTGGACGTCACCTCACTTCAATAAAATTACCTCTTCATGCAGAGCACTTTGTGGAGAATTTTTATCAGTGGGCACACCGCCCAGAGGGTTCGCCCTAATCCCTGCTTCACTCAGGAAGCACAAGGCCAAGAGGTTCTGAACATTTTGATACCAAGGAGGTCCCCTGTCATGGCCAGAGTTGATTATCTGGACATGTTGTACATCCCCTACTCCCTAGAAACTCAGAAAGCCATCTGGAGGTACGCCCATCACCCTCTTTTGCAGCCGCATGTTAATTCCCATGTGTGGCGCTGCTTGAAATGGGTATACTGTACTGCCAATTGATCCAATGCATCACACTTCTCATGTGTTGTGTGTGTCCAATATGGGACTTTGGTCCACCTCCTTGAAGAGTTCCCTCTATCAAAGCAATCTGGCTTGAGGTGCAACGTCTCTTTTGCCAGGAGCAAACACAGCCCTTCAGCCTATCTAAAGACATCTTCGCCTTGTCCTTAAATTACCCTGTCACAATTCTAGTATGACTGGACGTTAAGCCCTAAGTTGTGATGGCAGAATGGATTGGATCCACCGAGTTTACTATGAGTAACACCTATTTGAGCGCCTCAAAGTAAGGCGATATTGGTTTTTAGGGAATCGCCTCAAATAAGGCAATCGTGAAATTAACATATGAAGAATTGACGGAGCCAATGAGATATGGCGAGTTAAATTACTAAGCCATAAAAGCTGTAGCAACTGAAGTTGATACAATATAAAAGAGATGAGATGATTAAGAGGAGGAGGTTGTTAATAAGTTGAGAAGAGCAAAACAACGTGAATACACTGTGTTTACTATATTAAATAAAGAGTATAGTGGAAGCAAGTGCTCCATATTATTTTATTAGTTTATTTTGTTGTTTTGAAGGGCAACAATCGTCATATCATTGGTTCTTCTGCTTAGTGGACCAAACCCTGTGCAAAAACCCTCACGGCATATCTTAGCAATTCCACCAATTTTATAACAGTGGTTCTCAGTACAGGGGGCCCATTGATCAATCACAATACCAACAACATTCCTCAGTTGCTGGCCATGTCCTATCTGGCTTGCTCTGGCAAGGAGTCTTCTTGAGATGCCACAACCATTGAATAAGCAGAACTCAAGATTGCCTTGGGTTCTGTGCTCCAGTTTAAGGAGGAGTTTCTACAGGAGTTTTTATCAATAAGCTGCCTCCATTTGATCGCAATGGGAATATCCATGGATTATTTAAACGATTTAAGTTTGCAGTATAAGGAGCTTCAGATCAACATAAAGCCAAATTATTAATATCCACCTTGGATGTCAAAAGCGCTGACCAAGTTACTTGCTATCTTCCCACCAGTTCCTCTCCCTATCAAAAAGTGAAAGATAATGTGTTGTGGTTATTTGGAGGAACTATGAAAATGGCACAGTGGAAGGCCGAGTTCTTAACCATTGGGTTTCAGCATAATGAGACCCTCACTGCATTTGCTGATCACTTTAAGGTGGAAGCACATGTGTTAATTGGGACAGGAATTTTAACCAAATTAGATGTATGCATAGCATTGACCTCCACTTTGAAACCATACCGTGAGCTTTTCAAAACTATGGCTCCATATTTAGAAGTTGGTATATCTTTACTTAAACTTGTTCAAATCTTTCACTGGTTATACGCTGCCTTCCCTCCGCCCAAAATAGAGTGGAACCATATCCTATCTGCTGCTGGACCTTCTTATTCAGGGAAGTTATCTCTTCCAGTTCAGCATCCGTTTAGTAACCCCCAGTCTTGTTATCACTACATGCCTCCTCTTAAACGGAGTTGCCACCAGCAGTTCAACTATTGGGAAGGGTCTGCTTACACTGCTTGACCCCAGCCTAACTTTTGGGGTGGCACATTTCACAACAATCATGGACGCAATTCTTACAAGATCAATTGTTTATCATGTGGTTGCTCTGGGCACTTGGCAAAAAGTTGTCTTCATCATCGGGTTCATTCCCTACCACAGGAACATTACAATCAGGGAAAAGTCAGAGTGGAGTAGAGATGGGAGTCTCTACTTCCGCTATTCTAACTCAAAACGTCTCACCTGAACCTATCCCAGTACAACCAGTGAAAGTTCCCCAGTATGACGATGCCTTTATATATCAGCCTCCGGTTGGGGGGGTGAATGTGCTGACATGAGCGCAATTTATGGAAACGGTGGAAGCAGGCCCTAGGAGCAACCAAAGCCTTATGCCTGTCAAATGTTTAATCAACTTTCTACTGATAAACCATATTCATATTCTGATGCGCTTCTCTTAAAAGTGGTGAACGCGGCTCTCCCTGTGAACGCTGTTATTAAAGAGTACCCTAAAGTTGGGGAGGGTATTATGAGCTTTTTGAAAAAAGAAATGCGTTGAATGTCCATGTTTTAAACAATCATAATACATCTTATTCTGAGTCTGCTTACTGTGACACTGTTGTAGAAATAACCCAAGTTCATGCGATAATCAATATGGGCGCTCCAATCAACATAGTGTCTACAAAGCTTGTGGCAAAGCTGGCATTAAAGCCTGACGTGGAGCATCATATGGTGTATGGGACCACAGGTGCAGAAAGCACGGTCTCTGAAGGAGAGTATAGCGCACTACCTTTGCAATTTTGAGTCAATTATTATTGTAGCCCCAGCCATAGTGTTACCAAACAATAATTATGACCTGTTAATTGGTACCACTTCTATGAGACACTTTGAAGCTGTTGTTGATATGACAGCAGAGACATTTGAAATTCTGGGGCGGCGGATCTCAATCTACTAAACTTCCAGCGGAATGCCAAGGATCCTGTACGCATGAGTCACATTAACCTTGCATATGATGGTGGGGTGGTTTCAGTTTGCTATCATCGACTTAAGCGTGAGACCCAGGCCCTTTCCCATCAAATTTATGAATATCAAGGGCTACCACTTAGGGCTGCGGGCCCTATATATATTTCCTCTGGAAACCAAGTAGTCATAAACACTAAGTTAGATGTGGAATTGCCTGCTGGGCTTTATGGAGAGGTCATTTGGCCTTATCAGAAATCATCGCTTGAGCCCCACGTGGCCCCAGGCATTATACTTCCAGGACATGGGGAGATCAAGGTCTTGGTAGCAAAACTTCAGAATTAAATAATGCAAATCCGCTGACACCAAATAGTGGCGTACTTACATTTCATCCCTGTTGAAGAGATCCTCCAGGTTCATGAGTTTGGTTCATTGGATGAATTTGGCCTGCCCATTGAAACACAGCCTGGTGTAATGGCAGTTGTACCGTGTGAAAATTTAATGGGGCTAACGGAATACCAAAGAGATCAAGCGGAAACCTTATTTCAAAAATACAAAGAGATCTTTGTTGTTGACAATCATGATTTTGGGTGCGCTCAGGGGGTTGTTCATCAGCTGGACACTGGGGATCATCCCCCCATCAGGTCTCGGCCAATCCGCCAAGCAAGTGCAGCTGAAGAAGTCATCACTGCGGATATTGAAAAGCTGCTAATGCAGGGAATGTTTGAACCATCTAAGAGTCCATGGGCTTTACCTGTCCTAATTGTTAAGAAGAAGGATGGTACTAACTGCTCTGGACCTTCCCCACTACATGGAATATGGCACGGCTGGCCCGCAATGTACCTGATCTATAGGAGCTTATTCCTCCTTATTGTTGCGATTTGTAAGCTTGCTGTGAAATCCCCCGCGGTTGTGCTAGACAACCCCAGTTATGATCTGCTCCTTGGGACTCAGTTCCTTCAAGACTATTCAGCGGTGCTCCATTACAATGGTGGTTTCCTCTCCCTTCTAGGACATCGAGTCCCTCTGGTTTTTGAAACTGCTCATGATTCTAAGGCTGAGGTCAAGGCCTGAGCCTGCCTACTGGAGACTGAAGGCCAAATCAATTGGCTTGAGTATGGGCTCTCGAGTCTGACTACCCCCTCCTGCTGTTGATGGACTAGAGGAGATGCCGATCTATTTACCCTGGGCAACTACTGTACCCCCAAAATCCCAGTCATTGTCATTACCCAGGTCAATGTCAACATTCCCTCAGGGTATTTACTGGAAGTCCAAGGCCTAGATAACCCATCTCCCAAGGAAGTGCTGACCTTCCCCAAGATCCTTGATCCAGAGTATGCCAGATCTATATATGTGTTGCTAGCCAACCTGACTAACAAACCAAAAATTGTAGGTCCAAACCAACCCGCTGCTTACATCTGCCTATTATAAATAGGGGCTGTTGCCAACATTCAAAGCTTTGGGGACCTAAGGGATTTTGGCTTGGAGTCGCCACCCTCCGTTAATCTGGTTGACGCTAATATTGGAAAGGACCTCTCTGATGAACAGTGACTCAAGGTTCAGGAGCTCTTGGAGCAATACTTGGACCTATTCTCAACTACAACCTATGATATTGGAAGAATGCACGGAGTCATCCACCATGTAGAAACCAGGGACGCCCCCTCCCCTTTTCGGTCCAAGCCTTACCAAAAGAGCAGGTTGAAGAGGCCCAGGTTATGAGGAACTTAAACAGCTGCTCAACGCTGGGCTCTTGGTCCCTTCGTGTAGTCCTTAAACCTCCCCTCTTCTGCTGGTCTGAAAGAAGGATGGCAAGCACCAGGTGGTGATGGATTATTGACGACTCAACTCCATCACCAAGAAGGACAGTTATCCCATGCCCTGGATTGACGATTCTCTATATCTGCTTGCTGGTTCCCAGTACTTCTCGGCCATGGACCTCACCAGCGGGTATTGCAGGTTGAGCTCGCCCCTGAAGACTGAGCCAAGTGCGCTTTAATCACCAATGAGGGGCTATTTGAGCCCACCCGGATGCCCCAAGGCCTCTGTAACGCCCCGGCCATGTTCCAGCGTACCATGGATGGTATCCTTGGGGACCTGAAGCTCTCATGTGTCCTCGTCTACCTGGATGACACTACCATTTTTGCGAACTTTTAATAACATGTAGAGCATCTCAAGGAAGACTTTGAACGTCTCAGGAAGGCCTCCATCAAGCTCAAGCTCTCGAAGTGCTCCTTCTTCCAGCCTGAGCTAGAGTTTCTAGGACACAGGGTCTCTAAGCATGGCATCTAACCTATACCCAACAAAGTCAACGCCATAAAAAAGGTGTCACGCCCCCAAAGCCTATGATATATTCAAGTCTTTCTTGGCATGGTGGGATATTACCATCAGTTCATCCCACGGTTTGCCAACCTAGCTGAGCCGCTGTTCTATCTCCTGCAAAAGAACATACCGTTCAAGTGGCAGCCTGAGCAAGAACAGGTTTTTAACGCTTTACGTACGGCTTTATGTACTAAACCTGTTCTAGTTCATCCCTGCTTTGACCAATCTTTCTTGTTGTTCACAGATGCAAGCAACGTCGCCGTTGGGGCTATCCTGTCTTAACATGATGAAAACCAGGTCGATCATCCCATGGCTTGTTTTATTAAGACGCTAAGTAAGGCTGAGTGGAACTACAGCATCACTGAGAGGGAATGTCTAGCTGTCCTTTTAGCCATCAAACATTTTCGGCCTTACCTCTATGGTACTCATTTTACTATTATTACATACCACCTTCACTCCGGTAGCTATAACAAATGAAAGACCCTGATGGTCAGCTAGCCAGGTGTGCCCTACTACTGCAAAGCTACAATTTCACCATCGTCCACCGCACAGGCACAATACACCAGAATGCTTACGGCCTCTCCAGGATGCTGGTATTAGCAGTTTTGGCCCCTGAGGAAAATCAGCTCTATGACCTGATAGGACAGCCAAAATAATGGGAACTGGAAACTCCCTAGGTTCAGGCCAAACTCCACCTAATGACTCAAGACACTCAAATCAAGGATAGGCTACTCTACAAGAAAGTCAACAGGAAGTGGCTTTCCTATATCTGACTCTCTTCTTGAACTGATGTAATCCTGGAAGTCCATTCTACTGTGGGACATGGGACGGTTAAGAAGACTCATGAATGGCTGAAGTCATGCTGCTACTGGGACTGAATGGCAGAAACCATCCAAGAGGAGTTGGAAGCTTGTGTGACCTGCCAATCCCAAGACTGAGCCAACCCTCGATACCAGCACTCAGTTGTTGCCCCAACCAAACCCTTCAATGTTGTTAGTATCGACGTGGTGGGTCCCCTTCCCACTGGACTGCATGGTCACAAGTATATTATCATAGCTATAGACCACTTAAATAAGTGGGTCAAGGCGATCTCAGTCCCTGTGGCCACTGCTAAGGCTACCGCTCTTTTTCTTGTTTGCTCTTATTTTCACCTAGCACGGGTGCTTCAGACCTTACTTTTGGACAATGGGTTGAACTTCACCTCCCAGGTAGTACAAGAACTAACTTCGTTATTTGACACCTCTCAGAGTTTCACTGCCCCCTACCACCCGTCTACTACCAGGCAGTAGAACGTGCTAATGGAATCTTTTCTTTCATCCTACAGAAGTTGGCCACCTCAGATCCTGCCTGTTGGAACCATAATCTACCCAGCGCCTTGCTTGCCTACAAGGTAAGCTATCACAGTGTCATCAAGATGTCTCCATTTGAAGCCCTATATGGGCGGGCACCTTGGCTACCCAGTAGCGTCCAGCCCCTGCTCGAAGCCTCCACTTCTGAGAGCTCCAAATTAACTATGAGGGCTCTAGTCAATGAATTGTCTGGCTTCAAGCTCAAGCCACTCAAGGAATTATCACCACCACTGGAAGAAAGACATCCTGATCTAACCTTGGATGACCCTCCTTACCAGATTTTCAATTAGGTGACCTCATTCTCTTCTATCGTCATCAACCTGGAGGCTGACAGAATAAGCTCAACGTACTTTGGTCTGGACCCTACAAAGACATACATAAGGTGTCTCCAAGTACTCTATTGCCAATATCAATCAAAGGACTGTAGTAAATTGGGTGCATGGTCAGTTCCTATGGCCGTTTATCCCCCTCTGAAAGGATCTTGAGGGGGGCATTGTCAGAATTCGAAATAGAAATTGAATTGAATTCCCTTCTTCTGAATCAGGCCATGCTGAATCAGTCGTCGAGCCTACCTGAGTTAAACCTATTTCAGGATCCTCCTCCCCTATTCCTGAGTCACGTGGGGCGGCATTTCCACCCATTCAGTCAGGTGAGCGATGCTACCCATTAAGGACGCCCATGAGGAGGCCATTCTGGAAGAGTAGTAAAGATTCTGAACAGATGAGGCCCTGACGATCCCAAAGGCACCAAGTCCCATAACACCCTATAAATATCAAAGCCTTTTAGTTCAATAAAATATTCGGTATTATAACCCATTTTCCCATCTCTTCCTCAGCGCTCTTTCTAAATTTTCCAGCTTTGAGCCACCGTGAACCCTGGTGTCAGTCCAAAGAACTGTAGCGCTAACAGTTATATTGTCCATTTGTTCATTTGTTTGGTTTTTTGACTCATTGAGTATCAATAATGTCCGTCTCCTGGTCAGCATACCTCAAATAATTTTAAAATTAAAATTCCAACAGGGAATTTATTGGCTAGTACTTATATTCATCCTTATGTGATAATTTTTTCTGCAGGGTATATTTAAGCATTTAACACCTCAACTAACAAGTCAAAAATCTCTTCCCAATAGTAGCAATCTTTTATCAATTTGTAGGTTTTAGGCTCCTTTATGTACAAATGTAAGTGGTCTTACATGATATTAAGAGCTCAACTAGAGGGTCTCAGGTAATATAACCATCCTACTTGTCAGGGTAAATCCTAACATTAGTGGAATTCCTGAGATTATAGATATTGTCAGTCAGATTAATATGATATTTGATGAAGTTAGATCAAATAATTGCATATCAAATTAATGATTGTACTGAAAATATTCGATTTTGATTAAATCACTTCATTTGCAATAGTATTCAGTCAATTAATCGCACCAAAACGAATTTATGATGAGACTGAGACAATTTCCACTACCAATAAAAATCACATGCAAGTTGCAATCCCATAAGCTCCAGAGAAGATTAGTGCAAGGTTTAAAATCAATTAAGCTGAGGTAAGTCCAGGAAGTTGGATGGTATATAAAACCAAGGCATTCATTTGGTTAATCTTTGCGGTCAATAAAATTATATATTATAATGCAAACAAAATTAAGTTTATTTACAAAAGTGTTATCATTACCGATCTACCACCCCAGCCTACAAGAAACTCCCTTCCAACTTTCTCCTTTTAAAAGCCATGTCTTTAAGCAACTCCCATACCAGCTTACCCACCATTCCTTATACCTGAACACCTCTAGTGTCCTTGTCATACTGGGCTAAACCTCTTGGTTATGCTAACTCATGGTTAACTACCCCCAACCAGGTCAGTAGTACACCAGTTCCTGGCACTACTCCAACTTTTGTGTAAATTAATTTTCTAAAAACTTGGCATAATGTACAAATTACTTTATTAATTTTTAAGTTGGGCCATCTTCCCAAGGGTCAGGCTTCAAGAATAAGTCATTTCTCTCTCAGCTTCACCGTTGTCCAAATGAAGTAAGAGTATTTTAGGGGCCATCCAAATTCATGAGTTTATTTCCAGCCCTATTATTGACTTCATATTGTGGTGTTGTAGCTTTAAAGCCTTCTAAGCTAATCTAAAATTTAGAAAAATATATTTTTCGGTCATTTCAGGAAGTGTGGTCTATAGTTAATGTAAAAGGTGTCATAGTCTTAAAGGTAAATAATGCTTCACCGCAGGTAAGACAGCAAAGACTTTTATTTGTGACGAGTAATTTTTATGCTTTGGATGAGGTCTTGGTATAGTAAGATACTGGATGATCAATGCCGTCCTCACCAAGCTGTGATAGTATGGCACCCACTGAAAGATGAAAAGCGTCTGATAATTAAATGAAAGCTTTCCCATAGTAAGGGTGCCAGAAGTTCAGTATCTTTATTAATAAAACTCATGGTTTCAAAGGAGTCATTCTGCTTATTTTCACCATATCATTAGTGTATTTTAGTAGATTGGTGTATCTCCCTTTAGGTTGGGACCACTTAGTGCTAAAAAAATTAGAGTATTTTAGTGACAGGATGGCGAGTGACTCACTGAATTGGGCATAATTGGGAACAAGTTAATAAAAAATGTGTCAGAAAACCTCAAGCGATGCTTGAATCTATTTAAATCTCAGGAATCAACACCTCTTTGTAATAGTTCTCATCTGATAGATAGAGCTACCCATGTAGATAATGAACATGTACTGCTGCTGATAAGAGATTTATCTGATCTCATAATCAGAAAATTAAATGTAGAAATGCTCAATGTTATTGGTCATCAAATATGAAAAATTTACTCCCTCTGAGACATGTCAATAGTTACAAAGCCAAACCTATCTGACAACTGATGTGCCAAGAAAAGACTTGGCTTCCATTAGGGGTATCTCATTAACCATGACAGCAACCACATTCCACACGGCATCGCTGTTCTGATAGTTTGAAATAAAATATGAAGAGATAGGTGCAGTAAATATTTCTTGATGAACATCATAACCATCCTAACCGCAAGACTGATTGCTGGCAATAGTCTTAAACATGCTTCATGAATCAATGGGTGACTGATTAGATTGGGTGGGTGAAGCTGTTCTGACCATCCTGTTTTTGCATTAGAGCCAAATTCCTAATTCACCTGGACATGCACTTGATAGCAGGGATCAACTGCTGCTTTGTAAATTTAACTCTTATCAATATCCCCAAAATTGCATCTGCTGTCTTTGAGTTTTTGTTTTCTTTGTAGTTACTGCAGATTGCATTAGACAACTGGGTACTCAACTTGAGCTGGTAAACCGAGTACACAGATCCTTGGTCAGATGGAGTTTTTGACATTCCTAATGTAAAGCATAAAATAACCCAATTTTCCAAACGTTGTGTTGGTAAACCAATCACATGCCCAAAAGAGAGTTGCCTTAATATAATGTCTATCTAGGTGATTTACCAATTTAAAGGAATAGCTCTTGCTCTGAAAGCTATAGGAAATTTAGCATTGCTCTGATGACTCCATGTCCCACTTGGCTGAGGTATGAGACCAATCTTATCTCATATCATTCAGGGCCTCTGGTTTAACCAACATACACCTAGTAACCCAAGTCATCAGAAAAGGTCCTTTTGTTAGTCACACTATCAGATAAACCTAACTTCTTTATGAATGAAAATTAAAATTAATTAGTATTTAAGCAAATAGGTAGGTCCTTATTTAACCAAGTCAAGCTGACCAGGTGATGGACAATACCAAAACATGAACTCTAAAAACTAAGCCATCCAAAAACTTGAACTGACTGCCCTAAACGATCAGCAGAAACACAAAAGTAACAAGAATAAAAAAGAAAACACTTACCAGGTGGCACAGCGGCGAGCTGCTTATCCCATCATGGTGGAGGGGAGGGGGGATCAGGAAGATTGAAATCTTCATCCTCTTGATTAACAATGCGAAAAGTAGATCAATGCTGATAGTAAGGGGGTTGAGGAATCCGCAGGATGAGGGTCGAGGTGATATAGATAGTTGTTGCATTTGTCAATTTGGGCCTGAATAAAGGATTTCATGAGTTTGGCCAAATGGTGTTCAGCTTGGATGCGGGTGTCAGAAAGTAGGGCTAATTTTGCAATGTTTGCTCTGGTGACATGTGTGGATGGGGAAAATTCTGCCAGAGTAATGACACGTTTGACAGTGGTGGTGGCAGTCTCATATAGGCGTTGGATTTCCTCTTTTGCAGTAGGAGGAAAATTGGAGGGGAACAAGGGGATGTGCAGCCCTTTTTTAAAATCAATTGACAGATTTTTCCATGGCTTCACAAAGATGGCAATTTCTGGGCTAGGCCACCACGGCCTTGGCATGCTGATAGTCACTTTGGCATGGGATAGCATAGGGTTTAGCGACATATTGTTTGGGTGGGAATGGGGCATCAAAGTCTGAATTCATAAAATGTTCTAGATAGATTGGTTTAGCTGGAGGTGGGGCAATTAACCATTTTTGGTCACTCCATCCAAAAATCTTAGGGATTTTAGCTGATCTGGATTGATTTGGTGATAGTTGGCTGTGTATGGGTAATTTTTGAGAAGGAGAAAGTTTTGGAATAAACATTGGTCCAAGCCTGCACCAGATTGGTTGGCATGAGTGTGTATTAGCTAGCTTGGATTTATAGTGCTAGATTTTGCTTCTGATTTGAGCTCATGGCCTGTGGGGGTGGGGGCAGCCAAAATCCCCACTCTCTGCTGTTGGTGTGACCTCATGGGTGGAGTTGGCCGTGTTTGCATGGTGTGAATTATATTGACATGATTTTTTCATATGGTCCAATTCATAGTAGAGGGGGCAATGTGTGCGACCATTGTCAGTGTAGGCCCAAAAGAAATGGTCAGGTGCAGATGTGATATAGGCATGCGGTGGGATGTGCTGGTCCATGTTTAGCTGGTGGGTGGTAATGGTGGCCATTGCCTGAGGTGCTGCTAGTCTCTCAGCAACACTTGGGACAATAAGTTGGAGGATGGGGTCTGTGCCATAAGTGGACAGCCCAGACATCAACTCCACATAGAGTTTTTGAGGGGGAAGGTGTGAGGAAAGGTTCGCGAAGGTCAACATAAGTGTGATATCATATGTAAGATGTGTTTGTGTGGTGGTAATAAGTGTGTTTGTATAAATTAAGGGTGCTGCTGCTTCAGCGTCTGTATCCTCTTCAGTAGGGAAGTCAATATTGAAGTATCTCTTGTAAGGGTGGAAGTGTAAACCCTGCTGGTGAAAAGGTGGCCATTGCCAGCTCAATTATCACTTTTTTGGCTTATGGAAAGAGAAGTTCAAACTTGACGTGGAGGCAAAAGTGAATATTTAATTGGGGTAGGTCTTGGGGGTAAGGGTGGGTTGGGTGGACTCGTGCAAAGTGCAGTGCTAAGTCCCCTGGAGGGACATAGCAGCCAGATATATTTGGCGGACTGGATGAGCCAGTCTGCATGCATTTGCCCGATGGGCGTAAATGCTAGAGGGTGGAGCACCACTGCCCCATACTGGGGCAGCAGGTTGTGGATCTGAGGACATAAATTTAGAAATTGATGTTGTGAGGCGGTAAGGAAATTCGACTTTTTTAAAAAATCGCTCGAAATTGATGTCAAGTGGAAAGATAAACTGTAACTAGGTATTTTTATTGTTGGTAGTGTGACATGGGGTGTTAAATTTTAGAACTCTAAACTGGGATTTGGACGATGCTACCTGCTTGTTATAAAGTGAACTTCAAAGTTAAATATATTAAAATAATCTAGGCATGGAATCCCTTTGATCCCAGAATTGATGACTGGCCAGAAGTTAAATTAAATCTCAATAAACTCTTTTGAAAAACAAAGACTGACTCAATCTTTAAACCAAAAAGAGACCCAAAATCTGATATGCATCCATTGCATGAGATGGAATTTCCCTATGGTTCTGGCAATTAAAAACCATCTGTGGGAATCCAGCTTATTATTTTCTTGATGGTGCATGGTCACTGCTGGATCCCACAACTGACTTATTTATAATAATGATAAATACAATAGTAATCAAAAAACTAGGTTTTTTTATGTTTTATCAGAATGGAGTGAGGAAATAAAAACGAACTTTCTCAATATCTTACCATGCAGTATTTAAATTTTATCAAGAGTCAAAGAGGTTTCAATGGTAAATTTGGAATATCTTAGTATAGTCCAAATTAGAAAATATGCGAATTTGGCCTATCGAAGCTCAGAAAACTGCTTCACTTTGGCTGAACAATGGATGGGGAATAATTTTCAGACAAGACGTACCTGTGAGAAATAATTTAGTATATTACAGAAAATCTCATTAGCTAAAATTATTGCACCTTAGGGACCTCCGCCAAGCCTATAAAAAGGGGTGGTCCCCACTTAGGTGTTTGCCTTGAATTGGATGTAACTGGGGAGAAACCTCCAATTGACTCCCTGGGTTCTCTCATGTGGTTAGGGCATTTTGACTGCCTAACTTCATGCTATTTGCCCGTATGGTATTTGTAAAAGTGTTAAATCAATTAGTGTAGTTCCACCAAGAATTGGCTAGGGTCTTTTTTGTGTTAAAATCGTTATTATTACTTAACTTGCTTTTATCATTATTGCAAACTTGTAAATGTCCAACATTTCCTCTTTTTAATCTATTTTGACCTAAGACATTCTTTTCATTAAGCTGGGAGGGCAATTGTCCGACACCATCTCATGTATGTCAATCATACCATTACCCCTCTCTAAAAGAATTGACCCTTTGGCTCTCCCAGCATGGGTACAGCTCATGGCCTGCTACAAAGGGTAATCCTTTAATTTGAGGCAAAAGAAATCCTATCTAAAATTCCAGGGGTCATGGAAAGCATCATTGCTTCCCCTAGAGATCTCCTGGAAGGTGCAAGTGGCCTCAATCGCCAACAGTCTAAATAGCATCCCCAACCTTCCCCTACCCCAACAGAAAGAGACGAAGCTGGTGAAATAGGTGACTGTATTGGGTATGGTTGGGACAATGGCCTTCCCCTATCTAAACAAAAATGAGTTTGGATAATGTAACACACGTAGGAACCCAAGTTTCTTAACGTTGTGTTAGTAAACCATCTACACACCCAAAAGAGAGTTGCCTCAATCAAAATGGCGATCAAGGTGATATACCAACTTAAAAAGGAATAGCTCCCACTCTAAACACGCTTGGAAAAAACTCATCATTGCTCTGGTGACTTCGGTGTCCCTTTGGCTGAGGTATGGGGTCAATATAATCTTATCACCTTCAGGGTCTCTGAAGTAACCTACATACTACTTGGTAACCTGAGGCAATACGAAGGGTCCTTAATTAGTCACACTATTACATACCTATCTTTCTATGCAAATTTAAGTTATAATGAATTAATATGAACAAGCAAATTATTAGGCGTATTGTTTCTTAGCGTGACATGGGTTTTATCCATTTTAAAACTCCAAACTGGGATTTGGACGCTGCTACCCGCAGGGTATATTGCAGACCTCAAAGTTAGATTTAATATAATTTTTTCTTTCCGCTAACATCAATTTCAAGTTATTTTGATAAAAAGTAACCATTAATTTTCTATCGCCTCCTACACTGCATCAGTTTTACATTTATGACTGCAGATCCACCACCTGCTGACCCAGTATGTGGCAGCGGTGCTCCACCTAATAGTGTTTACCGCCCATCAGGCAAATGCGTGTGGACTGGCTCATCCAGCCCGCCTGGTGCATTGGGCTGATTTGTCCCTCCAAGGGACTTATTATTACACTTAGCGCAAGTCCACCCAACCTGCCCCCTCCCCCTAGCCCTACCCTGATACAATATTCGCTTTTGCCTCTGTGTCATGTATTGATGTCTCTTCCCAAATGCTGTCAAAGCAAAAATTGAGCTAGAAACGGCCACCTTTGCACCAGCTGGGTTTATCAACTTCTGCCCTTACAAGGGCTATTTTGATATAGGCTTTCTCTCTGAAGTTGACGCGGCTGCAGCAGCAGCTATGCCCTTAGTATATAAAAACACACCCATTACCACCACCCATATACGCCTCCCCAGTGATACCACATTTGTGGTGACCTTTTCAAACCTTCATTTAAACCTTCCCCCTCAAACACTCTATGAAGAATTGATGATAGGGCTGTCCAAATATGGCACAGACCCCATCCTTCATTTCCTTTTCCCAAGCGGTGCTGAACAATTATTGGCACCGCGGCCAATGGCCACCATTACCCCCCACCAGACAACCATAGCCCAGCACATCCCACCGTATGCCTACATCACAAATGCACCAGATCACTTCTTTTAGCTTGCATTGACAACGGCTGCACAGTTTGTCCCCTCTGCCATGAGCTGGATCATTCCAAAAAGACCTGTCATTACTGTTCAAAAAATGTGGAAACTGCTAAGCCCACACGTGAGGCCACACAAGCAGCGTTCAAGTGGGGATTTTGGCTGCCCCAACCCCTCAAGCTGAAAGTTCAAGAAATCAGTAAAACTTTGCAACCAAAGCCCAAGCTGGCCAAATTTGTCACAAACTACCCAATTAGGAGCAGGTTTGGACTCAAATTTAAACCAACCAATTTCCCGCCCCAAAACTTACCCAACCACAGCCACGTCTCTCAGACTCAATCACACTCAACCAAACCCCTGGTACTTATTAATTGAAATAAACAAATCTGGGGAAATTGTACCATTTCCCGACTTTCTGATTATTTGAAACCATATCTACCTTCAGACTTCAATGCCCCATTCCCACCCAAGAAATGTCCCCAAACCCACTGCTACCATATTCTTGAGCGACCATCAACATGCTAAGGCTGTAATGGCCTCATCAAATAGTTACCTTCTCCATGATGCCATGCCACTCTCTGTCACTGAATTTAAATAAGGAGTACATGTCACCCAATTCCTTCCCAATTTCCTTAAGGTTGCAAAAGTGGAAGTCGAACGATTAACTGAGATTGCCACCTCTGCTGTCAAACATGTTGCTGCACTGGCAGAATTTTCCCCTACCACACATAACTCTGGAGCCAATGTTATGAAATTCACTTAGCTTCCTGACGCACGCATACAAGCTGAACAGCATGTTACCATACTTCTGGAGGCTTTGCTCCAGACCCAAGTTGCTACTAATGATCTTAATAATTATCTATTTCACCTTGACCTGCATCCTGCGGATGCGCCAACTCCCTTGCTCTCAGCTTTGATCCGCCTCTTCAATGGTGAAAATGAAATTAATAAGTTGTCTGATTACCCCTCCCCCTTCGCCATGGTGGGATAAGCTGTTCACCGCTGCTTCACTTGGTAGGTTATTTTTCCTTTTGTTCTGGTGTCTCGACGATCATTTAGGGTGTTTGGTTCATGTTTTTGGTTTGCTTATTTGGTTTTGTATCGGAAATGTCCGCCCCCTGGTCAGCTTACCTCAAATAAATTTTATTTCAAAGTTAGATTTATTAAAATGATTTAGGAGTGGAAGCCCTTTGATCCCAGTGTTAACAGCTGGCCAAAAAACTAGATCAAATCTCAATAAACACAACTAAAAAATAAAAATCAGCATGATTTTTGTAAATTAAAAATCAAAACATAAAACCTTCTATGCAACCATTGTGTGAGATGTAACTCCCTATGATTCCAGTGATTGGGAGAGCATCTCATGAAATACCAATCTTTACACCTATGGTATGTTTCTTAAGATTTTCTTTTTTGAGGGAGGCTAAAGTGGTAACAACCAGTGAAACATCCATGACCATCAATGAGAATATTGAGCGCGGTCCCACCATGAGTTGAGGATGTTCCTCTGGGAAAGACAGAATCTTTTGTATACTTATAAGAATTTCAAACGTTTTTTTTGCGGAAATAACGATTTATTAAGAATGTATCTTTACCTGACACTCTACCATTAGCAGAGCGCTAGGGCTTTACAACTTGGGGGAATTAAGGAGCGGGTATTGTAGAATATTTCTGATAATAGGATGCGTGTATCTTCTCAAGAGCGCCAGGTCTTTTGCGCCATATTGCAGTTTGCAAATGCATGTGGCCCTTTCTGCATGTCACTCAGGAGTACTTCTCACATTTCTTGAGATCTAGCATTTTTGCATCATCTTCAATATTTATAAAAAAATTCTTTTGATCATATTAGTGTTCTCTTCCATAATGACCTCAATAAAATGCCCCCATTAGGGATCCAGTTTTGATCTGCTAGTTCAAGCTCATATTTCATCACAGAGCTCTCAAAATTGTTACATAAACTTTGCAAGTTAAAATTGTGCGTGGATCCAAATATTCCCTTATTTTGGGTGGCCTTAAATTTGAGATTGTGGAGAGTAGCGGATACCCAACATACTTTGAGGCTATGCCCCAGATCCGCCAATTTCTAGCAGATACTCTCAGGGCCCCTTCTTTTCCTTGATCAGAAAGGGTGTATCACCTGGTCCAAATTATTGGACATGGTAAGGGCTTTACATTACCCTTTCTTCAAGAAGATGCCTACTCCTCCTTTTTTAGCTTTTACTAAAGCATAATTCTAATTGTAGTAAGAAAAAGTTTGATAGCCATAATGGTTGAGGTTTTAATAGTGGAAGGTACTGGGGCATCTGGGTTTCACGCATGTAAGTTTTTAATCAAATCATGGTATTTGGTACAGTATTAGGCTGGAATCTAACTGTGGCATATGCTGGATACCCTTTCCACGACATCAGATATTAAATTCCCCGCTTGCTCTCCTTGAACCCACAATCTCCTCAATCTTTGATTCTAATTCTCTCTCTATTAATTTTTGTTCTATTTCCATTGGTTTATCACCTTTAAAAGGGGACAGTAAGGAGATATTAAATTTCTTGTTTTTACAATGCTGAGATAGCTCCATATTGAAGGACCCATTGTTCAGAACAATATTAATGGGGAATGGGCCTTCCCTCTTACAAACGATTTTGTGACCTACAAATTTAAGGTCAAGGTTCTTTTTGTCCTCCTTTAACAGATCGCCTATCTGATAGCTTAGGGCTGCTCTGCATCTCCAATCTGCAAACTTCTTGGCATACTGTGAAGCCTTATCAAAAGTTAGCAGTTTCAATTTAACATTGTAATAAGATTGATTTGTGTTTTTTGATATGGATAATATTGGCCAAAAACCCTGAATAATTATTGGTGGACCCTGAGAAACAGTGTAATACTATTGCCCTCAATCTTTAGCCAAATCCCCTATTTCTAGTAGTAGGATTACGCCAAATTTGAGGCAAAATTGGGGGAGTTGTTCCAAGGGTCCTCTCCATCCCCTCTCTAAATTAGTCCAAACTCCTACTCCACGACCACCCCTTTTATAGCCTTAGAGGGGGTCTCAGTGCAAATATTTTCCCACCCACTGATTGGGTAAAATATAGTATATCACTGCCTCACGGATAAAACCTACCTGTGCCAACCCTCCATCAGCTGTTCCATCCAAGCGAAATGAGTCTCAAGAGCTTTAATATGCCAAAACATAGTATTACCTAATTTGGCTATTCCTAGCCTAATTCAAACTTTGTGTTTCAACCACTTCAAGCCTCAATGATTTAATACTAAGCATTGAAACATTAAGGCAGTTTGCTTCTTTTTTTTTTAGTACTAGATGGTCCCAACCAGGGCAGTTTGCTTCTTGATCCATCGTGATTACTTAAAAAAACTCATAAAAAACCAATTCTTAGTATAAACTAAAAATGTTTTTATTCTATAATAGTGGTATTACAATCCCCCTAAAATTTATTCCCACAGTTGAGAGTATCTTTTCTCCTGCAAAATTATTGTTGAGTTCAGGTGAAATGCACCAGCGTGAATAAAACTAACCTGAATTCTAAAAATGGTGTTCACTACAGGGGGTAGTACACCACAAAACAATCTATTAAAATTAGAGGGGGCTGTGGTAATTAACCCTAACAACCTCCCCACTGCCTCTGACCCCCAAATAGATGCTTTTGCCCAGCAGTTAGCCAACACATTGTCTCGACTTGAAACTCTTAAACGGCGCATATGCCAAGCCTCTCATGAGGCTGCTCCAGTTATTTCAAAACACCCTTTTAGAGATAAATTTACCCCAGGTGAAGGTAGCATTGCCTCATTCCACTTTGTGTATGAGGCTGTTATGGAAGGGACAACCAATCCCCAAAAACTAAAGCATATCCTCCCCTGCCTTAGTCACTCTACCCAAGAGATGATGGTACCTTATATGGCCACCCTTAAAACTTGGGCAGAGATAAAAAATGTGCTTACTAAGAAATTCTGATCCACACAAAGCTTGCGTAGGAAAAACAGGCGTTTATGTGCCTAAGTATTCTTGAGGGTGAATCAGTTGCCACCTTTGTTGACCGGTTTTACAGTGAAGCTCAGCCTCTCATGCTCGCTAATATGCTACCTTTGGATGATGCAATTGCTGCCATTTTAGCTGGATTAGCCTCTTACCCTTCCTTAGCCCGATATAATGTCTCAGTGAATATTTCCTACGGAATGTTTGTGATATGAAAAGCATTATTAAAGGTTTTTAATCTCTATGAAGCTAAGCCTACCCAGAAGTTATACTGACCCCTCCAATGCTTACTAGCCTTCCAAAGCCATTTCCCATATGGCACCCCAAATTAGACTGACCTCCCCATGTTAGAGGTTGGTCAGAGAGCACCAGAGGTGACAAGGTCGGGCTCTCTCCCCTCAGCTGCACCCCAAATCAGCCCTATGAAACCAGTTGAGTCCTTATTATACCCCACACTCTCTCTTAAGGGGTCCATCACTACGGCTCCACCCTCTCATCCCTCAGAGTCGTCTTCCAGAACAACCACGGCCCCACCTCTGACCATGCATCAAGAGAATTCTTGCTCAAGTGGCCCCAAAAGTTGGTACCGCTATGATGATCCCTCCAAAAGCCAAAAGGGTATATGAGCGCCAAAAGTCCCTCCCCTGTGAGGAGAACAAGCCGGTTTCTCAGTCCCCTCTTAGCAACTCTTTGGGGTGCATTGTAATCTTTTTGATGACGAATCTGAAGGGGGTGTTGAAGACGTGGGCTATTATGTCCTAGGAGCCCCAATGAAAGTTCTGATAACTGTTATATTGAGGCCTGAAAGAATTGATATGGCTATGATACCCTGATGAACTTATCTCCAACAGGTGTTGAGGTGTTCAGAGGTGATCTATACTGCCAGTGATGCTGACCAGCTTATTGGTACAATGATCAGTTCTATCCAGGAGGTTCATATCCTTTAATATAACAAAGATAAATACCCTGCAATCTTTCTACGCCTTGCCTCCCCTCTCCATTTGAAGGAGGATCTCACTATCCCCTCTACTTTTGGCAGCACTATAACCAAGATAGAGGTTGTCATCAATAAGGTGCGAGTTCTAGCCATCCTTGATGTGGGTGATCTAGTGAACGTGGTCTCTTTAAAGCTCATCAATAAAATTAAGTTGGCGCCTGTCCTGGACTATTTGCAAAATTTTGGAACTGCGGGGTTTAACAACACATGAGCCATTGGAGCCTACTCTTCTCTACCCATACGTATTGGGAAGCTCCTCCTGTTTGCCCCCTCTGTGGCACTGGAAAATAAATGCATACGACCTGTTCATTAGCACTCACTTCATTATTGAGTATGACGGAATTATCAACATGAAACTGGGATTTCTCTTTCTTCTATATTGCGAAGCTCCCTTAGTCTTTACATATGATGAGCCTAATAAGAAAGGATACTTTTACTTAGTTGAGTAGCCTTCCTCCGCCCTCTCGCTCCTTTATAAAACGTCAGGCTGAAACACAAAAAAGCTGCCTGACTCCGTGGATGCTTCAGAGGGCCTTCCATTATATGAGTCAGAGGAGGTAGTAGTCAAAGCGGGTGAACAAAAGGTTATAGAGACTAAGGTTACTTTGCAAATCCCCCGCAACTTCCTACTACACTTAACAGGCGTCGATGGGATAAGTCCTTTGGATTCTCATGAGTTGCGGGTATCCTAGACCCTGCCTACCAGAGACCCATCAATCTTCTGTTAGTGAATCTTACTAACAAGGATATGGTCATAAAGAAGAATCAGGAGATTGGAAAAGCCCTGCTGAATCCAATTGAGGACATCCAACAAGTCCATTATATTGGGTCTATGTTAGATCTAGAACTGCCTACGGATCATTCGATATGCGATTTGCCCCACGGTCAAATTTCTGAGGATCTAACCCCCAAAGAGCTTAAAAAAGTTCACTCTCTCCTGTGGTCATATAATGACATTTTCTCTCAACCTGATACTGACTATGGACATATGAAGGGTTGAACTCATAACATTGATTTAGGTGATGCTCATCCTATTTAATCCAAGCATTATCAGAAATCTAAGGTTGAGGAGCTCCAAATGATTATGGAGCTGAACAGTTTCTGGATACAGGGCTGCTAGTGCCTTCTCAAAGCCCTTGATCATCTTCTTTATTGCTTATAAAAAAGAAGAATGGTGGTCATTAGGTAATTGTAGACTACCACAAATGAATCATCTTACTAAAAAGGATAGTTACCCTGCCCTCACATTGACGGCGCCCTAGCCCAACTCTCAGGCTCTAACTTTTTTCTGAATGGACTTGACTAATGGTTATTAGCAAATAACCCTTTCTCCCCAAGTTCAAGAAAAATGCGCTCTTATTTGAAGTGAGGGTCTCTTTTAACCTACCTGGCTACCACAAGGGTTGTGCAACGCGCCTGCAACTTTCCAGCGAGCCATGGATCACATCTTGAAGGACCTTAAGTTAAGCTGCATCATTGTCTATCTTGATATTATCACAGTTTTTTCCAACACCTTTAACGATCATCTTAGCCACTTGAAAGAAGTGTTCCAACGCCTGAGCGCTTCTAACATTAAATCGTAGCCATCAAATGTACGTTCTTCCAGAAAAAAACTGAACTTTTTTGGAAAAGCCATCTCTCAAGTGGGATTCAACCTTTAAAAGATAAAGTCGCAGCTAGACTCAAGATGCCGGCACCCAAATCTCCATGACATCCAGGTATTCTTGGCATGATTGTGTATTAACATTAATTTTCCTCTAAGTTCGCACAGCTCAGTGATCCCTTCGTCTGCCTCATGGCTAAAAACACTCCATTCCATTGAGGGTGCAGAACAAAAAGCCGCGTTTGAGACCTTGAAGAGCTTACTACAACAAAGGCAATTCTCCGCCACCCTGACTATGGCAAACACTTTATGCTGTTCATGGATGCCTCTGATTACGCCGTTGGAGCTGTCTTGGCTCAGATGGACAACATGGGATGGATCATCATGTTTCATACTACAGCAATATGCTCATAAAAGCTGAACTCAACTACAGCTTCAATGAGAAGGAGTGCCTTGCTGTACTGCTCACTGTGAAGCACTACCGCCTCTTCTTATATGGGACTTCCTTTAAAGTAGTTGCCACCACGCATCCTTAAAGTGGTTGCAGAATATGAAGGACCCCACGGGACGTTTGGCTCTCTGGGCTTTGAAGCTCCAGCATTATGACATGGCAATTGAGCATCAGGCGGGAACTCGCCATATGAATGTACATAAGTTGACGCAGTTGTCTGTCCTTCATTTAGATAATAGTGAAGTCGAGAGTTTAAATGACATCCTGATGATTCCTGATGTATGGAATGATGAGGTTGAACCTGTACAAAAAATGCTAGCTCGGCACTACGCAATACCAAGTTGGAAATTGATAAGCTATACAAGAAAGTAGGGTAAACTGGTTGCCTTATCTTCGGCCATCAGAGCAAGTACCTGTCATTTTGGAGTTTCATTCTAAGTTAAAGCATAGTAGGGTAAGGAAGACTTATGAGTGTGTTATGGATCGCTATTACTGGCAGGGCATCATGGAGACCATAATTGAGGTCCTGGACGCTTGTCTGACCTGAAAAAAGCAATCCAGTGCAAGACACAGTATTAATACTAACCCATTACGCCTCAACAACCCTTCCACACCATAAGTTTAGACGTGGTTGGATCTCTACACCAGACTACTGGGGAAATGATACATTTTGGCCGAAATTGATCATTTCACTAAACGGGTTGAATCTGTGGCTCTTCCTTCTCAAACGGCCAAGGCCGCACCCACATTCATCCATCAGTATATTTTTACTTGACATGATTGCCCCCAGGTTCTTCTCTGTGATGAGGTGAAAAAATTTGCCTCCAGAGTGGTGAAGATCCTCTTTAATTCCACGGGCACAAAACAGCTCTTTTCTTCACTTTTTAACCTCTTGACCAAAGGTACTATGGAAAGTTCAAATGGGACCCTGATCTCTATATTACAAAAAATGGCCACTTCAGACCCCCTTCACTGGGATCTATACTTACCAAGTTCCCTCGTGGCCCACCATATCAGTTACCACAGAATCCTCAAAATGTCTCCTTTCTGTGTATTGTATGGACGGGAGCCTGAAGTGCCGGCATTATTAGCCAAAGATATTTTCTCTTATAGATCTGATCCTGAGAAAGCCATGAAGAAGTTGGTCCAGAACATCATTCAGTTACAATTAGAGACTATGTCTAATTTGGCCAAAACTGTCACAAAAGAGGGTCAATCCACTAATGAGCTCTGTCCCCCTCTACCTTCCTTACAATCACCCGACTTGGTGTTGTGCTATCATAATTGTATTACACCTAGAAGGGAGAAGCTCAGGTCTATTTAGTAAGGACCTTTTGTAGCCACTCAAAATCAAGGATAGGAGTACTCCATCAAATCCCTTGCTACAGGAGTGACTGTCAACTGGGTTCATGGCCAGTTCTTGCGGCCTTATTCTCCCCCTAACACTCTTGAAGATAATGATGTAAGACAAGTACAAGTCTGATATTGTACTGAGAGTGATTCAGGTTTCAATATGATTAACTTCAGCCAAAAAACCTGGTTAATTCTCAGTGGAACCCTGCAAATCAGGGTAATACTTTCGCCCTCAATCCTCAGCTAAATAGCTTTATGGCTATTACAGGGTTACGTCGAACCTGTGGCAAGTTTGAGGGGGTTGTTTTGAGGGTCCTCTCCCTCCTCTTAACTTAGTCCAAACCCCTACTCCACGACCACCCCTTTTATAGCATTGGAGGGGGTTTCACCAGATGCAAATATTTTCCTTTCCACTGATTGGGTAAAATATATCAAATCACTGCATCATGGATATATTTTACCTGCTAAAACCTCCTCTGGCCGTTCCATCTAAATGAGGTGAGGCTTAAAAGGCCCAATAATCCAAAACATATTATTTCCTAAATTGACTATTTATAGCCTAATTAGTTCTTTGTTTCAACACTTCAAGCCTTAATGTTTAAAATACTAAGCATAGAAACATTAATGTGGTATGTTTCTTGATACCTCATGATTACTATAAAATACTGATAAGAATTCAACTTTTTAGTATAAATTCATAAAGTGTTTTTTATTTTTAATATAGTGGTATAAAAATCCTCCAAAATTTATTCCTGCAGTTGAGAGTATCATTGCTCCTGGATAATTATTTATAAATTCAGTTGAAAAAAAAAGCACCAGCAGGCATAAAACTAACTTATAATTCCAACAATCCAACTGCCTCTGCACTTGGTGTATTTTCTTAAGGTGCATCACTCTGTTGTCTTCCACTGGGATGTTTGTGTGTTTAAGGCCCAATTGTGAAGGCAGGGTTAAGCCATAAGTCAATGTACAACAGTGACATCCCTGTAGAGTCATGTAATGAGTTACTACATAAAAACTGGGCTAGGGAAGGTTGACTGCCCAGGTATCCTGAGAGGCGGTAGCGTAACACCTGAGATATTACTTGTGCAGGTGATTGTTTCACTTTGTTTGTACGTCAGACTGAGGTGAAATTAAACCAATTAGCACAGCTTGATTTGTATAATTTCTCTCAGGACATCCCAAAAGTTTGAGGTGAACTGAGGCCCTCTGTCAGTTATTACTTCCTTTATTACTCTAAACATGGTGATAATGTGGGATACAAATAAACGGGCATGTCCTCAAAATTGGTTTCCATCAAGAAAGGGATAAATAGGGCAAATTTTGTAAATTTGTCCACAACCACAATGATTGCGTCAAGACCTTTGAGGTGGACGACCAACAAAATCTATTGATACTGATGTCCATGGTCCTGGTGCCTGTTGCAATGGATGTAATAGTCCATTTTGGCCATCATGTCTGACTTGTATCGCATTCAGTCAGGCAGCGTTCTATTTATGCAGGCACATCCTTCATCAGTCTGTTACAGTCAACGCTCTTTTTATCAGGTTGATGCATTTATTGACTCTGGTGTGCCCCGTGATTGGCAGATAATGATGTTCCCTTATGGCTCATAGCATAGAATTTCAAACACCCATATTTTATCGCAGAAGTAAATCACCCTAACCTTTTGTGAATACCAGCTAGATGGGGTCTTTACCCCTGCATCGTATCTCTTAGGGCCTGTCCTTCCATGTTTTCTATTTGGCTTTCAGTATGGCGTCTAGGAGGGAAACTTTGGTAATGGCTATTAGGCTTTTTTGGGAGTACTCTGTTCAGAGAAGGCTGTGGGGTTAATGAAGGTTTGACTGTGGCCTTGATGGTTGAGGTTTTGGCTGGTAAAGGGTTGTGATCACTCATTGATTGATAATTCCACTTCTGGATCATGAAAGACTTGTTCTGGGTTAATCACCATAACTCAACGCCCTCCACAGGATTGGATCCCGCGGGAAGGCTCCTGCTCAAGGTATCTGGTAATATGTGCATTGGAATCTTTAACAAACTCATTTAAAAAGTATTAAGGAGGTCGCAGTACGTTCTAGCTTTCTGATGCGCTAACTTCTTCAGTTTTTTATTGATATATGAGGGACTTATGATCTGTGCGCACTTTTACCATGTCATTCGCTCCCTGAAGCAGATATTATTAGTGCATCATCGCCCATGTGACAGCGCCCAACTCTTTGTCATATACTGCACAAGAGCGTTCAGCACGAGTGAATTTTCTAGAGAAGTATGATACTGAATGTTTGCGGCCATTGTGCTCCTGTAGCAGTACTGCCCATATGGCTGTGCCAGAGGAACAACATGCTACAATAAATGGTTTGTCTTCATCAGCTTTGAGCAGACTGGAGCAGAGGTAAAAGCTTCTTTGGTGGCCATGAAAGACTGCTGATATTCCTCTGGCCAGATGAATGGCGCATTTTTGCCCATTAGGGGATGGAAGCGGTCAGTTCTGAGATTACCTTGGAGAAATCTTTAGAATGAACTGACCTCATAAAACTAAGAATTTTTTTCTTGTGTTGGGAGTTGCCAACGTCCTTATAGCTTCTAATTTTGAGGAGGCGATGACATGCCCTCCTTGAGTACCAGGTTTCCAAGGAATTGTAATTTGTTCTTAAAATCCACATTTTGATGGTTTTGCTTGCAGACCCACTCTCTGAAAAGTAGTGGCCACAGATCGCAAGTCCATTTCTTGTGTTGCTCTGTCATGAGGGAGTGGGCCAAAATGTCATCAATATACACGACTATGCATGTGAAGCAGAGGTCACCTAGGACATGGTCAATGACCCTCTGGAAAATGGTGGAAAAGTTTTACGCCTGAATAGCGTGACCCAGAACTAGTATATGATATGGCGTTCTCAGATAGCTGTTAGCCATTCTTGACCCTCCTTCATACAGTTATGGTAGAATGCATTTACTAGTACAATTCATAAACTCTTTGAATTGGAGTTCTCTTGAGAGACCAAAGCCTCTAGTGAAAGTTGGTATGGATCAGGGATGGTAACTTTGTTTAGCTGGCCATAGTCCATGCAGGGCCTCAGGGTGCTATTATTTTTTGAGAAAATACCACAGGGGATGATACTGGCGAGGTTTTTTAATTAACCATCCATTAGTCATCATCTCATTAATTAGATTTTTAGGGCTTGATCCTTTGAAGCTGTGTAAAGGTAAAGTGGGTAAATAATTTTGATAAGGTTCACCGTTAAGAAGAAGTTAATATCAAACTAGGAATGGGGTGGCAAGTGTTTCACCATATCTATGTCAAAAATCTCTTTGTAGGGTTCAAGTATCAAGGGCATCATTGGCAGATCAGCTACCGCACCAAAGGCGGAGTATTTTACAGTGGCCGCCAAAGCATTCCCTTTTTCCAGAGTGGGGAGCAGAAGAATTTTACTTTGATGATAGAAGGTCATGAGGGCGAAAATATTATTCAAGGTTGATGGTAAATGCTGTCAGTGCCACCAATCTACTCCAAGTATCATGAGTAGAGTAGGTCCGGAATTGCAGAGAAATTAGCGTGAAACTTTTGACTGTGGGACAAAAAATGCAACGGCTTGCACAAGGGCATAGTGACCATTGATACCCTTGAGGCCCCCATAGCTGAAGCCTTTGTGGTAACCACCAGATCTAAAGTTTAGACCATCTTGAGATCAATAAAATATCTCAAGACGTTTGTGTCAATTAAGGCGTTAACAACAGCACATCTTGAACTGACTGTAATGTCCACAGTGAACAAGAAATAATCAAAATTAAATCTATTAAAGACTTTTCATTTCTCACACTCTGGCAGTGGTATTTGCTTTTGCGGGCAACTTGGAGTAATCCTGCAAAATGGTGATAATTGGGAGGGCACGGCTGCCACATGGACATACAATAACATTGAAGATGTAGGATCTGATGAATCTATTAATGTGCATATGTGACTGAAATCTTTTTTAAAAATATTTTGGCGGTCCTTTTCAACTTTTTCCATTGTCAAAGGTTGGTAGGGGAAAATGACGGGGCCTTTAGGTCCACGGGAATAAAAGGAGCGCCTGGAGGTATTTTTGATACCTTTTTTAATGAGGTCAATAAGTCTGGGTCCGTGCAGGTTTGACTGCATCACCAAGATCCCAGGTGTATCCAGCTGTTGCTTAAGAGATTCACTTGATTGAGTAAGAGGCTGGCCTTGGTATGTGGTCTTTGAGGGATGTAATAAGTTTGTGAGATGCAAGGGTGACAGCTCTATAACTTGCTATCCTAAATAACTGTGGTGACGTAGGGAGCAAGGGCAAGCACTTCCGACGCCTGTGCATATATGCCTTGGAGGTTTACTTCCACTATAGTAGAATTGGCTACACTGTCAGTTACTTGATCTTGTTCCAAATTTTCTGTCTTGCTGTTCGGTTTCTTCTCAATGTCAAACATTACAAGTAATCCATCCCTGTGGTGGACGGGGTTAGTTTGGTATATCTTTGGTACAGCTTATTGGGGTTGATTTCTTGGTTACTCTTATTCTAGCTGGTCTTAAATCTGTTGAGCCAGTTTGTATGCGCCTTTCAAAATTTGTGGTCCATTGTACCATACCACTTGTAAGCCCGCTCTCTGGTTAATGGAGGACCAGAACGCAGCGATGGCAATGCCCTCTGGTGTTGGAGGTATCCACTAGTTGGTGGAAAGCCTTGATGTAATCATCTAAACTCACAGATAAGCCTCACCGTAGGAATAGCTGAAATAGGAGCTGTTGCCTTGACGCTGGATTTGCCACCACAGACAAAAAATCATGAAAAATTGAAGGAGATGCCTCATTTAGGTGTGTTTTCTAGTACAGCAGGGTGCAGGCCCATACTTTTGCTTCAACTTTCAAAGCGTCTAGTAATGTCAATGATTGCTGATCTTCAGAGGCCTCATTAGCTACATTTAGGTTAGCTCTCAATTTGAGTTTCTGTCAGCACACTCAGCACTTGGCGAGCCATTTTGTCCAAAGGGCAGGAAGTGGGTCCTATCACCGTTATGTTGCAGGCTTGGGCATTCAAAGGGGATATCAGTTGTGCACCCAAATGAGCAGTACTTGCTTGATGGCTCTGAACAACGCTACCCATGACCAACGTGTCAGGAGAGCACGCATGAGACCATAGAAACTTTATTTTGCTTTATAAACTAAATTTAACAAATCTTGGGCCAACGACATAAAAGAAGTATTAATTGAATGAGTAATTATTTCATACAATTGATGTGAAAGGAAATATTTAGCTTTTATCATGTATATTCCAATTTCCACAACAACATCCAGAGTCTTCACGGAATTGCTGTTCTGATAATTTAAAAAAAACCCATGGGAAAATAGGTGTAGGAAATATGGATTGATGAACTTCATCTCCATCCCAACTGCTAGACTGAGTTCCAGCAATAGTCCTGACCATGCTTCACGAACTGAGGGGATACTGTGTGGCGGAGGCTGTTTTAACCTTTCCAGGTGTATATTAGAGCCAAATTTATTATTCACTTGGGCACACACTTGATAGCAGATAATGACCACTGCTTTGAAAATTTCACAGTCATCAATTTCTATATGTGCATTCACCAGCTTTGCATTTTTGTTTTCTTTGTAGTTACACAAGATGGGATTGGAAAAATGAATATTTATTTTAGAATGATAAAACAGATGAACAAAAAACTTTTGTCTGTTGCATGAGATTTTAACTGTTTCTATTTAATTTGTCATTGGCGATTCTAAATATGAAGTCAGTTTTCCTGTGCATGCTCTAGTTTTCATGCAATACAGCCAGGGCAGAATCATCTTACCTTCACTTCATAACAAGCTTGGCTTGATGAAGCAATTCATAAAGGCTCTAAATCCTGAAAATTGATGTTTTCAAAAAATTATTTATGCTTTTCGTGGTCCATCATTTGACAAAATTAAAGCAGGCGTGTTTATTTTTTAGCACTAGTGCTGCTCAACCCAAAAGGGGGAGCCTTCATGCATCTTTATTATCAAATGGGCTAAACAAAGAGATTATTAGAAACAAAAAAATCCCTAATATGGCACCTCAGCTAACAGGCTAGAAAGCAATATCAGAAGCCGAGGAAGCTTTGGGGAAACTTTTTTCTGGCGCCTGCTTTATCTGGTGGACCATGTCGGACAGCATCAGGATGGGAGCATCAGTGACATAGGGCATAAGGAGGTATAGTTGTGGGTTTTCTTCTTTTATGAGACCAGCGGTGTCTATCACCTCAATGTATTGAGCAAGTTGATGCTCATAGAAAGTGATGAGAGCCAGCACACAAGGTGAATGACTTTATGTGCTAGTGGGTTATGGGATAATTGGGGTTAAAAAGAAGATTTTGCCATGTCAATGCAAGTGTGGCTCGCACCAAAAGCGAGCTCCTCAGTTTCATATTTTACATCTCCCTCAAAAACATGGGGAAAATTGGGGATAGGAATACCCTCAACAAGGGGCTCCATCGCCTCATGAAGTTGCTGGCGAAGTAGGGTGTTGGCAGGGGCAGCTGCAGCCTCAACTGCCATTTTATTAATATTTTTGTAAACTGTGAACCTTTTGAGGGCGAAAACGGCGTGGCCATGGTTCAGAGGATCTACAAAAATTCCTCCAAAGCGAAATCTGGCTTGACATGGTATGGCCATTCATCCTCATCAATCCATTTGAGAGCCTTAAATGGATTGGATTCAGCCAACACTGGGACAGTTACCAGAATTGGAAAGAGTGGCAGGAGCTGATTGGCCATGTGCTGTTGACCATGGCAGATCAGCTGAAACTGAGTCAACCATTGACTCAGGATTTCATAAACTAATTAAATCGTTTAAATTTTTAAAAAAAATTTAAAATTTTGATTGGCTGCTGCCTTGGAAGCAGCGCATGAATTTGCTGAGGTTGGGGGTGGAAGGATCAAGCCCCATTCAAAAAATTGAGCCAAACTGGCTGCCAACCCGATGCTGGAGGGAGGAGTGGTGGAAGCAGCAAAGGCAGAAGCCATAGGGCACTTGTGCTTTAAGTGATCAAGATTGAAGCACAGGGGGCAAGTGGCACGGCTGTTCTCAATGTGCGCCCAAAATGGGTAATCAGGGGCGGATCTGATCACCATGTAGGGGGATTGTAAGGTAAGTGTTGTGATGGAATGGACAGATCATTGCAAAGGCGCACGGCCCTGCCAAACGATCTGCTCCATTTGGAACCTTGAATTGCAACATTGTGTTTGTGCCTTAAACCGCCAAACCCTCTGTGAACTCGTTGTGGAGGCGTTTTGGGGAAAGGTGGGAGGGCAACCTGGCGAACTGGACCACCAAAGTGGCCTCAATCAGGAGCCAGGTGCTTTGGTAGTAAGAGAAATTTTTTTAAAATTTAATGACATCATAGATGCTGGCATTGCATCAGCATCAGAATTGAAACCAAGGTCAAAATATCCCTTGAAGGGGCGGAAATTAATGAAGCCTGTGGGTCTAAACACCGCCGTGACCATCTCAATACTGGCCATGCTTGCATATGGGAAGAGGTTCCCATATTTGACCCAGAGGCTAAATTACAACTTGCTCTGTGGGAGCACCAAAGGGTTCTGGAGCACCACCTGGGAACTTGCGAGATGATGGGCCAAGTCTCAAGGGGGACATAACGCCCAGTAGCATTAGAGGGGCTGACAGAGCCAGCCTGGGCACGCTTTGGCAGTGGCCAAAAGATGCCAGATGGTGGCTCACCACCACCCCAATCTGGGGCAGCAGGCGTCAATGGCATTGACATTGGTAAGCTTTAGCTCAATCAAGTGGTCTTTTTTTCTGTATTTTTTAAAAAAATCCAAGTTTGGTTTTAATTTAGTTATTGAAGTGAAAGAAGCAGGTGTATTTGATAGTCCTTACATTCAATCCCTTATATGAGACGAGAAATTTATAAGGAAGATGGATCAAAAGAATAGAGTAGCATGGATGTCTTTTTTATCAGTTATTTTTAACTTCCTTGGTAACAAGAAGGCAAAACTTATGTACTTCTGGTTCAAAAGATGCTAAAGGCATTTTGCAATCTTGTATGCACATAAGTATTAAAATGCACTTCCTTGATAGCCATCTTGATCAAATTTCTGAAAACCTTAGGGATATTAACGATGAAGAGAGGGAACGCTTCCATCAAGACCTGAAGACAATGGAAGAGCGTTATCAAGGTGATGGGACACACATATGATGGCAGACTACTGCTGGAGCACCAAATGAGACTGTCCTGAGAAAGTTCACAAACGCAAGAGCTAGAAGTGTAGATTCTTTCCTGAATGAGTTTTTCAATCCCTCTATGGCACATCGCTGCATAAATTAACTACCATCTTCCATCTGTATGACATATCAAAGCTATATGTAAGAATTATGTCTTTAATTAATAGTTTATTATGTCATTTTTTCTAAAATACGTGATTTAATTACTTTGCATTGAAAGCTGTATGCATAATTGTACGCCATTGCATGCTGTTATGTTTAAATGACTTATATTATCACCGCAAAGGTGACAAGATAATATCCCACGCTTGTAAGTTAAGATAAATGGTGAAAAAATCAAAAAGTTTATGTTAATGTGAAAAAATGTTAAAAACAAATTAAAAAAATGCAGCTTCAAGAGGAAAACTAGCTTCAGATATGGAATTAGTGCACCCAAATTAGTTTTGATCAAAGCGTTTTTAACAATGCAACATAAAGGTTTGTTCATCTATGTAATTCAAATGCCCAATCCCTTGGTCAGATGGAGTTTTTGACAAGCCTAGGGGTTAATTCTAAGGATCTTTTGCTGAAAAGAGCTAAAGCAGAAACCAACTTAGAGACATCCATACCTACCACTGGGATGAATGAGCGCAGTCCCTCCACGAGTGAAGTGGTTCCTTCAGGGAGGCCATAATCTTTTATAATTTATAAAATTTAAATGTTTTTTGGGAGAAATTAACACTTTTTTAAGGATATATGAAAATAACCCAGCACTCTACCATTAAAAGGGTGCTAGGGTTTTACAACCTTAGGGAATTGAGGAGCAGGAATTGTAAAATAAATCTGGTGACAAGATGCACATATCTTCTCCAGAGTGCCAAGACTTTTGCACAATCGTGTGTGGTTTAGAAATTGCATGTGTCCATTTTATGGTTCACTCAGGATAACTTAACTCATTTATTGGGCTCTAGCATCCTTGAATCCTCTTTAATATTTATGAAAAGATTTTTTGACCATATGAGGGTTCTCTTCCAGAATGAACTCAATATATATGACCTGTCAGGGCTCCAGTTTTGATCTTCTAATTCAAGAGAGGATTAAATCTCAGAGCTCTCAATTTTCTTTATATAAACTTTACACAAAATTAAAATTTGTAATTTAAATTTTCCGTTATTTTGGGTGACTTTAGATCAAAATTGGGGGAGTGACGGATGCCCAACATTCATTGAGGGTATGTCCCAGATTTGCTAATTTTTCCAGCAGATATGCTTGAAGCCCCTTCACTTTCTTTTTAGTACTAGATGGTCAGGCCCCTTCCCTTTCACCTGATCAGAAAGGTGTGATGCCCGTTCAATTTAATGGACTTGGCGGGGGCCTTACATTAACATACCCTCCTCTATATGTATTTCTAAGTTTAATAATAAAGTTATCACTTATTCTAAGTCACTTTGATTTGACCTGATATGCCAAAATATTCAATCACTGTCGCATATCTATATGACTGGACAACAAGCTACATTTATGACCAATGGTTCATTGGAGAAATTCCGCTAAAGATTCAATGGGCAGAATCTACAGAAGATGTTTCAGAGTTATAAGTATCAATCGCCTTAAGATTTGCAATAATGGGTTATAGCAGGACATATTGAATCGCCTTCCAAATAGGGTGATAAGGCGATATTGACATTCAATAAAATAATTTAGATTGCCTCAAATTAAGGCGATAAAAGAATGAAGAACAACAAGCCAAAACCAATGAAAACACAGAAAAACAAATAAACTTTGCAAAAGAGTTAGTAATGACTGAGGTTGCTGGGATATCAGCAAAATGAGGGGATTGGAAGGGGAGGTTTTTAGGGATAGAGAAAAAGAAAGAAGTAAGAAGGAAGGAGCGGACTAGAATAAGATCTGCTAAGTTTATTATGTTAAAATAAAAAAGTGTTTGGGGAAGATTGCTCCTGTTTTATTCTATATTAATTGTTTACAAGTGTATTGAGGAACCGGCAATTGTCATATAATCTTTCCCATTGGTCAATGGTTGTAACCCTGCGCAAAAAACCTCTCGGTGGATATATATGGAATCACCAAAATTCAACAGTGGTGCTCACTACAGGGGGCCCAAATAGCAATAACAATATGATTAAAATGCAGTCGCTGGCTATGTTACACCCAAATTGCTTTGATAAGGAATCTGCACATGACGCTGGGTCCATTGCATATGAGGAGCTGAGACTTGCGTCAGATACTGTGCTCAAAAGACAAGGTGGGTTGTTTCAGATGGTTTGAATGATAAGCTGCAACCTATTTGATTGTGAAGACAATATTCATGGGTTCTTTAAATGATTTGTGTTTGCAACTGAAGGAACTTTTTTTAGTACTAGATGGCAACTGAAGGAACTTTGTTTTGGCAGAGAATGAAACTATTGCTCTCCTCCTTGGATCTTGGAAGTGCTGATCAAGTCGTTTGTTACCTTTTAGTTAGTTCTTTTTCATGCCAAGAAGTTAAGGAGATGGTGCTGCAGTTGTTTGGTGGAACTGCAAAGATGTCACAGCAGAAAGCCGAGTTCTTGACCATCAGGTTTCAGCGAAATGAGACCCTTATCGCATTTGCTGAGTAATTTACAATGGAAGCTCATGTGCTGATTGGGACAGGGGTTTTATCTGAAGTTGATGTGTGCATTGCTATGGCCTCAGTGGTAAAGCTATACCCTGAACTTTACAATGTCATGGCCCCGTTGTTGGAGGATGAAGTACCTCTTCTTAAACTTGTTCATTTTGTATGTTGCTTAGCTGTAACTTTCCCTCCACCCAATACCAAACAGAGTCGCATGGTCGCTGTTGTCACCTCTAATCATGTGTGGGGGAATCAACTGGTTGGTGCAGGTTCCGTCAAGTTACTCACTACAGTCCAATGTTCGTTCCATAACTACTGATTGACATCTGGCCATCTACCACTTTGGCCCTAAATATGCTGATTGGCAGCAGTCTTTCTACCAATGTGGGTCCAGCTATGCTGATTCTCTTCAGTCCAACCTTCCAAGTGGGCCAACTTATATTCAGTACAGAAGCAGGTCCTATGGGGTACGTTGTTTTACTTGTGGTCACCCAGGGCACATGGGATGATGGTGCCCCAATCAACGGATCCCTCCCATACAATGGGATCAATGTTATCAGGAAAAGTCAGAGTGGAGTAGAGATGGGACTCTCTACTTCCACTAGCTCAAGTTTGAACGTCCCACCTGAATTCAAAGTATTAATTACAGCAGAAGCCTCTCATTATGACTATACATTCCTCTACCAACAGTTGGTCAGGGGAGAAAATGTGCTGACCCAAGCACAACCCAAACGATGGACAAAGAATCTTTGGAGCGATTGAAGCCTTACGATTGTCAAATGTTCAACCAGAGTCCATCAGACCAGTTAGAACCATTTTCCGTTGCTTTGTCCCTAAGAGGAGTAGATGTCACCCTTCCAGTGGATGCTATTGTAACACAGTACCCTAAAATCGGCGTGGATATTATGAGTTTCCTGGGAAAACATATATTGCTGAATGTACATGTAGTAAATATCCGGCATTCATCTTACTCTGAATGCACTTGCTTTGACATTGTGGTAGCCAAAACCTGAGTACAAGCTATAATTGATATGGGAGCTCCTGTCAACATTGTCTCCACTAAATTGGTGGCGAAGTTGTCTTTAAAACGTGACATAGACCACCAGATGGTATATGGAACCACTGGAGCAGAAACCACAATCTCCGAGGGAGCGTATAGCGCGCTTCCCTTCCAATTTAGATCCATTATTGTGGCTCTGGAGGTGGTATTACCAAATAACAACTACGATCTGTTGATTGGGACTGCCTTTATGCGACACTATGGGGCTGTCATTGACATGATGGAAGAGACCCTAGCCAGACTGGGATAACGGATCCCCATCTATTTTACTTCCAGCGGAGTTCAGGATGACCCAATCCGCTCTAGTAAAATAATCTCGCCTATAACGATGGTGTGATTCCAGTGCACTATCATCGATCAAAAAAAACTTGGGCCCTTCCCCATTAAATATACAAGTATCAAGGGCTACCGCTAAGAGCAACTGGAGTTATATCCATTCCC
>JAKSZP010009765.1:0-57044 GCA_022478985.1 Massospora cicadina
AAATTAAACCAGAAGAAGTCAGGTTTTTTGTAGTAATTTCACTATTGTTAATTCACCTAAGGGCGTCATATACAACTTGACACAGCCATATCTAGCCAGCAACAAGAATTAGTGGGGTGGCAGAAGCTGAATGGTCACGCACAGTGGACCAACTAATTCCGCTGGCGCATGAGCAGCCATTCACTCAGGAATGGGTAAGGCGGTCAACACTTGGTTGGGTGTAGTGGTGGGAGCAGCGCTTGAAGTAGTCAGGATGGGGGATAATTGATCCTCATACAAAAATATAGTAAAATCAGTAGCAGGGCTTAAGCCAAGGGGGGCAGCAAAGGCAGCTTCAACGGAATACGCTGGAAATTAGCACTTTGAGTGGTCAGTCAAAGACCAAAGAGCAAATGGAGCGGCTGTTCTCAATGCATTCCCAGAAGGGATGATCAGGGGCGGATCTGATAACAGCGTGGGGTATCACAAGGTAGGTGTTGCAGCAGAAGGAGTGGATTGTCATGAATACATGAGGCCCAGAGAGGCAATCAGTGCCATTTGGAACCACAAACTGCAGCACATGGTCAGCACTGTAGGTAGCCAAGCCCTCTATGAGCTCATAGCGGAGGCATTCATGGAAGAGGTGGGAGGGCAAGCTGGCGAACTAGACCATCAGTGTGGCCTCATATGGCAAGTGAGCTCAGATAGTTGGTATTGGTGAATTTATAAAAACAATGGCAGCTGCGCTGCCACCATGGCGTGAGCTTCACAAGAAAAGCCAAGATTAAATGTACTCCCTTGGAGGGGCGGAAATCTATAAACCAGAGGGTTTTTAAACCGCTGTGGCCATCTTGATAACGGCTGTTCTCACGTAGTAGAAGAGGTTCCCATACTTTAACCAAAGGCTAAAATGCAGGTTGCTTCAAGTGAGCAATAGGGGGATTTTGAGCACCACCTGGGAGCGTGCAAGGTAGCGGGCTAGGTCATGAAGCGGAATGTAGCAACCAGAAGAGTTTGGGGGCTAGCTGGTCCAGCCTGGGGGCGGTTTGACGGTGGCTGATAAATGCTAGGGGGGGTGGTGCGCCGCCCCAAGCAGGGGCTTCAGGCGTTGATCTAGTCGATATATGCTAGGTTTGGCATGGGAAAAATGTGGCCAAGATTAAAAACCCTATTTAAAAATTTTGAGTTCAATTGACTTAGTGATTGAAGTGAAAGAGATAATTTTGTGATTCATTGATGCTTTTAAGCTCATTGTAAAACATGTTTTTAAAACTTTTACTATTGTTATATTAACTTTTCTTTCCACTCAATCTCACTTCAAGCGAATTTTATAAAAAAAAGCATTTAATTTTCCACCACTTTATGGCCATGCCAATTTTCCCAAAAATTTCCGTGGCTCCACATCCGCTGCTCCAATGTGGGGTAGCAGTGCTTGACCTCCTAGCGTTTTCTTCCCTGTGGGCAAACGCGTTTGCTTGGGGTCTAATAGCCCACCATCTTCTTCTGGCTGTTTTGCCCCCCTCACATAATTATGCTCCACCTGGTGTGCATCCACCCTTCTCACCCTCATCCTCTTGCCTTCCCTCATTCCAGTATCCAATTTTTCCTACAAGTCAACTATGGGCGTTTGTTCCCATATACTGACAAGGCAATAATCAAAGTAGCCACTGCTTCATTTGCACCGGCTAGCTTTATTGGTTTCCACCCATTTAAGGGCTATTTTTAATATTGGCTTCCAGACAAAGGAGGATGCTGCAGCAATGGCTTCTACTCCTCTAGCTTACAAAAACACTCCCATTCCTACCATCCAAACTCGCCTTTCTTCAGACACTGCATTGGTGGTGTCCTTTTCATCCCTCCCATCTCATCTCCCACCCCAGATATTATATGAATAATTGTTAGCGGGTCTTCTGGCTTATGGTACACAGCCCAACCTTGCCTTTGCCATTCCATCTGGTGCAGAGCGCCTTGCTGCCCCTCGTGCCACTGCCTTCATATCCCATACCACCCTGCCATAGCCCATCAAATCCCCTCATGCTTGTATCACAGTGGAGCCTGAGCATTTCTTTTGGGCTTAGGTTGATAATGGTCGCCAATTTTGTCCCCTCTGTTTTAGACTTGACCATTCCAAAAAATCCTGCCCCCAATTCACTTCCTCTGGTGTGGCCTCTGAGACATATTCAGCGGATTTTTAATGGGGAATTTTATTGCCCCCTTTTATTCAAAGCTCTCATCTAATGGGCCAGAGTGAGAATTCAGCCTCCACCAAACCCACCCACATTATCCCATCCAATTTCACCCAAGCCAGTCATAGTCAGGCCTGGACCACTATTCACACCCAAGCAGCCCAGTTGACCTCTACCCATCTGAATTCTCCATCCACAATTCTTGTGAACCAAAATCCATGGGACTTATTGGCTGAGATTGATAAATCAGTTAACGTTGTCACAAATGATAAATCTGGTAAACCTCTCAGCCAATTCAATTGTGTTTGATCAAAATTTTTATTTCTAATTTTGACAAATCCCCATCCCCTAAGCAATATACTCATAAACCCAATGCTATCCCCTACCAAAGTGACTACCAGCTCACCTTAGCAGCGTTAGCCTCACCCCATTGCCTAAACCTAAGCAAAGCGGTGGGCCAATTTATATCTCAATTCCATGCTGGGTTGACCATACTAACCTTCCCCCAAGATTTCCCCAAAGCAGCACAAGGTGAAATCACCTTTTTGCTTAATGAAGCAGAAGCCGCTGTCATACATGTGGTGAGCATAGCAGATTTTGATCCATCTTCTAAAATCACCCAACAAGGTATCACCAAATTTTCTAACCTCCTAAAGCCCGCATTCAAGCTGAACAACACTTAGCAGAATTTGCTGAAGCTGTCTATCAAGCTGATCTTGAGGAAAGTAAATGAATTTTCATCCACATCTACCCCCACCACGCAGATGCCCCCACACCCTGGCTCTCCGCTTTTGTCCATTTCTATAACTTCCATGATGCTGTCTAGCAGAAAAAGTCTATAGAAAAGTCGCTTGACCCCTCTCTCACTCTCTGACAAGGTGGGTTAGTGGTATTCTGCTCCCCGCCTGGTTGGAGATTTTGTTTTGGTTTTTTTGGTTTTTGGTTTTTTTGATCCATTCGTTTTTTTGTTTGGTTCTTTTGCTCATTTGTTATTGGTAATGTCCATCCCCTGGTAGGCGTACCTCATATAAATATAAAATTACTATTGTTATTTTCATTTATATATTAATTTCACCAGGAATTTACCATGCCAAATACTTTACAAAAAATGAGTGTTCTAAGTGGAACTAATTTTTGAAGAGTCAATTGCCTTTGTGAAACATATTCTAACCATACTCTCAAAAGTTATAACAGAGCTGTCTTTTATCATATAATCTGCTGATTCAGTATAGTGATGATTCTGGGTTTTTAGGGGGTTGAAAGGTGGAATTCAGTCAGGAAGCTGTTGCTAAACATCATTTAATCTATGGTATAACATAGATCATAGATTTTAACAAGAGGCAAAGTCTGGTATTGTGCCGCTCTTTGTTTAAGTGATGCAAGGTTCACCCAACTTAATGAACTGTGATCTAGAACCTTACTGGGATCCTTGTAAGAGTGTCAGTAGCTTTAAAAGAACACAGTAATAGTATTAGAAACATGATAATATTATAAATTAAATATAATTATTTTGGCATTGTCATTGTACCATTGTATTGATGAATCAAATGAGAGAATCATCCATGATATGACTATGGACAGCTTGGTTAACAGGAGGGCATTCATCTCCCAGGTATTTCTTTGGACAGGAAAATAGTGAAAGGGAGGCGGTATCCATGGAGAACAACGGGAAATCAATTATCTCAAAGGCTAATTTATATGCAGAGATATATTAAAAATCAATCAGCAACTGTTTATATTAAGGGTAGCCGCCTTATATATGGGAGGGTGGAATATGGGTGGCATAGTAATGGATCTATGCATCATTAATTGATGCTAATTGGCTAAATTTTTCTGATCTTTTATAAAATATTTTCAGTGGCTTGAATGGATTAAAAAAGCTGATGTCATTCTACCTTCCAGAGTAGATGATGCAGATGATAAAAGTAAGAACGCTGTGTATCTGAGGGTTCTTAAAGTTGTCACATTTATAATTGTGTGAACGTTTAATCCTCAATAGGTACTATTGGGGCATTTGGATTTCTCAAAATTTGCTTTGAGTTACCTTGGGTAAAAACCAGGTTTTGAAATTTAAAAATTTTAAGTACCTGATCTTAAGCTACTTTAGTAGTATTGTCCTTCTATGACGCGTTGGAGGAGTGGAGATGTTTAATGGCTGATGATGGTAAGGCGCCAGAAGACATGCTTTATCCTGGTTGATCTCTTTTCAAATTTCATTATTCTTTTCTAATAAAGTGTCAGTTGAGAGCATGAGAAGATGGTCGTATCACTGAGGGAAATTCCGTGATTTAAGATCATCAAATACATGAATTAGATCAAGATTCTGCAACAGGGCTGGGTTGAAGCTAGGCCCCTTCTTTATCCTAAAGGTTGTCAGATATCCAGATCGTGGACATGATGGGAAGACTATTGACCATTCAACTCCCATTGTAGAACCAATTCCTATACTTTAGAAGGGGGTTATAGTAGTTACCTCAATAGAGACCCAGAAAAATTGATAGCTGGTGTGATGTAACATGACCTTAGGAAAATCCCGTCAGACCAGATTGAGTCTTAAATACTCTGAGATGGAATCCTGCCTAAGCAAGATGAAGGATCATCAGGAGGTCAGGTGACAATTACTCGATATGGAACCTGAGGCTTTAAATAGGATGACCCATGAAAAGGTTAAGAATCAATAATCTGCACAACGATCAACCTAAGTGATCCCAAGTCGCATCTGAATTGTAAATATAACAATTATATTTACCCTATCAAAAATATGCTACAAAGGCATTAAACTATCTGAAATGCATCGCCTGAATAGGAGCCTGTCATCTGTATTTCCACCTCTATTAATTTTCAATCCTTTCCCTTTGGAATTTATAGTGTTAAATGTGACATATAATAACCCTTATTATATAATAAATATAAGGTAACGTCATCAATTTCAAATTATATTTGGTACTTAGCTTCAATATATCTATTTTGCTGTACTTACCATAGGATGGATACTCTAGTTGAAAGGACATATGAGGTAACTTGGCATCCTTTAAAATTAAAATTATATTTTTGTGCACCTGAGATGGCTTCAATTATTGACTATTAGGCCTCTTGGCATAGCACCATTGAGCTCAAAATTGGAAGCCCAACATGGGGTGGAGGATTTTGTCCAAGTTAAGAGACACCCCTTCAGGATTTACATTGAGCTCATTTTCTACCACTGAGGCACCATCCCCTAAATTTTATTACTTAGATATTTTCTATCTAAATAAATATTTGGCAAATATAATTTTTATTAAACAAAACTTCTCCACTGGCTATAAATCTCAAACAAGCCAAAATCTTGACTACAAAACTCACTTAAACCACTGATCTATTAGAGAATTCTATAATCAATATTAAGCTTACTCAAGATTATAACTTCTTAAATGATGTTTTATAATTGAGGTAAATTGTTATATTACTTATGTAAAGTGATCAACTAAATGTGTATCTAATTTCTTTAGGTATACTATTTGATATTATATATTTTTTTTAGTACTAGATGGTCCCAACCCAAGGGGGGGGATTCATCGATGTTTGATATTATATATTAATATACCAAATATTAAATTTCTTTTAATTATGTGTGTTGGAGATACAACTAGGACAACTGAAAATACTCTAAATTGAGATTCAATATAGTCTAATAAGATGGAGAAATCTAAACCTAATCTTTCTGATTCTCAATTTGACTTAAGAACGACTCTTCAGAGTTATCAACCTCCTAAATTTAATTAACCCAAAGAAACTCAGTAATTCGAGATGGCCAAGCAATTTAAAATGACTAATCATTTTGAAGGGGCTAGGCCTTGTTAAGAAGGTCAATTGCATCTAACTAAAATTTTATTAGATATGATCATCACGATTATTATAACAATAATGATATCAACAATATTGGCCCACTGGTAGGAAAGATCTTACCTCAGTCAGATCAAGGAACTCCTCGCGAAGAACCACTACATTTTTCCTATAAATATCTCTAGTCTTTAATTAATAAAGTACCTAAATTCTCATCTTGCATAGTTTAATTTTGGTCTATTTGCTTACAGGATTCTGTATTTCTGATTAGAACCAACTATAGCAATGGAACTAATATCTTCATTGAAATTGGGTCAATCTTCACTAAAGCCACGGAACTAATAATTTTGTATCCTTCATAATGCCTGCTTATAGAATTTCTCACAAAATTCCAATACTGATGCTCCCTGCCAGGTCTGCTTCTGAGGCTACCTGATAAAAACATACTTTCATAATGATGAATTCATCTAGTGAAGCGAGTCCCTCTTCTAAGGAATCTATGAGTATCTCCTGATGGGTACACTCAAACCGGCAAGTTTTGCCTTCAGCTAATATCAGCCATATTCAATTTCAAGCTTTTATGGACTTGGCCATTGAGGGACTTGACCAAACTAGTTATCAGATTCAAGCCATTAATGTAGAGGAAACAGTTAAAGGCTTGATAAGAGGGGCTATCCAGCCTGATGCTTGTCCTAATCGTGACTGAGTATCATGGAAATGGCAGAAGAAGTTTAGACTGGCCTGCCAGTCAGAATGCGTGAGCATCCAGAAAGCAAGCCAGAATGCCAGAGGCATTGGAAACCGTACGACTTGATATGGAGCTAGGAAATATGATACCACGTAATGGTGGCGAAATGATAAGGTTAGGAGTATCCTGACAGCAAACCACACTAATTACTCCAGACCCAGGGGTTCTAGTAATAGGGGGGAAAACTACTGTGATAGTCTCCACGAGATTCTTGGTTGTTAAGGCTATTTTGTTGGGGGTGGTAGAAAGTTGGATTTTCTCTTGTAGTTGGCGAACATAGGGCTATAAGATCCCTATATATTGCTGCCAGAAGGTCATGAGAACAGGGTTGTAGAGCCAGAAAATATTGGACTCGTTGAAAGCAATAGGCAATGGAGGGAACCATGGTAACCAAAAGGATTGGTAAGGACCACCCAGAGTGCAGAGTGGCAGACCATCTGGAGAATGCCATCTGGGATGTGGTCAGAAAGGAAAAATAAAAATATGGGGTTTTTTAATAAAACTTTTATTTGGGAAAGAAAGTAAGAAAATTGACCAACAATTTTCTCAGTGCCATGCAACTGATTAAATAGTGGTCAATTGGGTAGTGACAAGACATGGGCAGGATCTACAAATTTGACCTAACCGGCGAATTGGTTGGAAGTGGGGGGTTTATTCTCTGGAAACTGACATCACAAAATTTGGTGGTGGGCCAAGTCTCTGTCAGTTTGCCCTCAAACGTCTGGACCAAAGCTCAACTACATTTCTGATGGTTAGCATGACAGTGTTTGGCCCGACGAGCAATGGAATCCCCCAAGGCCATCCCATATAGGGATGAGACCATTTGGTTGAGAATGGGTTTGGGGTGGCCAACCCGCCCACGCTCAGTCATTTAACCATTTGTTCAGTTGACAGTAGCACATTAGGTGCAACGCCCAAATTACTATCAGAAGGCTTTGAACCCTCATCGATGGCACCTGATATTTGTTCTACTGGTTTAGGAGTCAAATTGGAACTGTCAGGCGATCTGGCTGATATCTCATTCTTCATGCTTTTACAGCCATTCAAATTCCAGCCATCAGCCAGATTGCCACCTGAATTAGATCCAACCAATTTCAGTTCGATAATATTGGTACAAATTTCACTATATCCCCACAATAGTTCTGCCAAGGTGAGTGAGGGAATTGAAGGTGGGACCCAAAGCGGACGGGCTGTCACCCATCGCTCATCAACTATGTGAGCGAGATTTCCCTGGGTGATGAAGGGTACCGCCATCCTCTTTGGTGTCTTTTTATTTGGGAATGGAAAGATAGCCCGATTGAGAGCCAAAGGACACTCCCTGAGACTTACACTGAGAATCTTAAGTTACTGACAATATGATGAGTTTATACAATTGAGAAGTTTTACAGCCTACCAAAGTTAGTGTGGCTAGAACTGAACAGTAACTCTGGCATTATGTACGTCCCGCTATATACCATGTACTCCAGATCCTGGGGTTGCATCACCTTGAGATTCAACGCTGGTTGACTCTGGCTTAACAATTTCAAACTCAACTACCCTTGTTCTATGAGACAACATCTAACTTTGGATGGGATAATTGGGAAGCAATTCTCAATAATAGAAGAGAGATCAACGAACTTTATAACCAATTGGTGAGAATTGACACCGGTTTTGTGGCCTACATCAGCCAAGAAATCTCACAACAAGTTAGTGATGCAGCTACCCCCAAGCAAAACAGAATCTCTAGCCTCGAAGCTGAGATTATGAGATAGTTGGGAATATTGCAAGCCCAAAATGATGATCGCTTCAAGGAACTTGACGTGCTCCTCCAACAACTGATCCAAGTTGTGAATAAAATTTGAGCAGGTGAATTTAGAACTGCTGGTCCTCAAGGACCTCCGGGACCACCTAGTTCTCTGTTGGTAACTCTGGGACCACCAGGGGAATTTGGTCCTCCTGGTTCAATGGTTCAACAAGGCCCTCTGGGTCCTTCAGGAAGGGATGGGTCGCAAGGACCCCTGGGACCTCCTGGTCCCCAGGCTCCTCGCTTCCAACTTCCAATTCTGAACTTTCATGCTCTTAGTATCTTGAGTATAAGCATTAGAAACCCAAATCTGAGTAATAGCTCAAGGGTGTTTTCTATCCTTGGAAGGTCTTCCAACTGATCTAAACTACTCCTTAATCAATTTACTGGATGGTGTTGAGAATGCACATCGGCTATGCAATGTAAATCAAACTACTCAAGGAACCTGGTTTGCCTCTTTAACAGCATCCATTGAGCGGTTGGCTGCTAAATGTGAAGTACTTAAGACCAAGCAAAATGAGATGTTGTCTACAATTGCCAACTTACCCTGAGCGCCTATGAATGACCATCTCAACCAATGGGTCCAAAATCTACAAGATGACGTGAACCACTTAAGACAACAGGTTAATCAAGTTCCTTCTCAAGCCCATTTTACAAAATCTGAACCCTCTGAGGGTGGACCTATCACAGTATTGGGTGTACACGTTTTGAACATGGAACCCACCCTCTTCAAACCTACCTTCAAAGATAAGTTTGAACTGGGTGAAGGTAGCATCCATTCTTTCCTTTTCGTATATGAGCGCACCATGGATGGAGCTACTAATCAGCAGAAGGTCCGCCACATCAACTCTTATTTAATTCACGTTTGCGCAAGAGATCATGGTTCCTCATCTAAAGGTCTGTACTACTTGGGCTCAAGTGAAAACCGCCCTAATCAGGGAATTTGGGAGTGACCAAATTTTCTCCAACCAAAAGCAGGCCTTTATGAATATTCAAATCAAACGAGGAGAGTCTGTCCAAGATTTCGCAAAATGATTCTACCATGAGGTCCAAACTCTTGCCACTTGTGACCGAATTACTGTTGATAATGCTATATCAGCCATAATGAGTACGTTCGCTTCTTGCACTCAGTTATTATTACATCTGAAGTCCCTAAAACGAAACTTCAGCTCCTTTATCGATATTAAGGAAGCACTTATGGAAACCCCTAATGGGGTGGTACATCTGACCTCCTCTAGTAACCCACGTTCTCATATCCATGAAATGCCACCTAAACCTAAATCCAAGGTGAAGAAGGAGCCGTGTGCTTATTGTGGTCTCATGGGTCATGTGGTGTCTCAATGTTGGAAAAAACAGGCAGAGGAGTCGAAAAAAGAGGAGTCAGCATAGGGAACGAGGCTCCCTGTGCTGACCTACCTCAGGTGCCTCAGTCAAAATCTTTTGATTCTTCTACTGATTGTTATATGGTATCCGCTCCTAGTGAGCTTGATATCCCTGATGAAATATTCAACAAATACACTATTTCTGCTTATGCTTCTTCTTCTACTTCTGATACTATTCCATCAATTAATCCCTTGGTGTTTTCTATCCCAAACTTTGGCTCTGATGTGACCCAGGTGGAAGTCATATTGCATAAGGTAAAAGTTTTGGCTATCATTAATACAGGCTCGCCCATCAGTGTAATCTCGTCTAAACTTATAAAGAAGATCAAATTGGCTCCAGACTTGAACCATTCCTAAGATTACAGAACTGCTGGACTTCCTACACTAAATCTATAGGAGCCTATTCCTCTCTTCTGATGTGCTTTGGGAAGCTGGTTGTGTCCGCCCCTGCAGTGGTATTGGATAACAACTGCTACAATCTGCTCTTGGGAACTAAATTTCTCACCAATTTTGATGCGATCATCAGTCTTAAAAACAGATACCTACCTTTAATTGGGTACCGAGTACCTTTATTTCTACATGATGTTCCCAATACCAAAGGAAAACTTAAGTGTTGTGTCTGCTTACTGGAATACCCCACTTCTATCTCACATCTCAAATACCGAATCCTGGGTCCAAGGACTATACTTCCACCTCCATCAGTTTGTGCCACCGAGGGAATGCCGCTATATTCTCACTCTCTAATTACCATCCCCCCTAAAGCTCAAGTCATCATTGATATGGGAGTTCAAGTATTTGTACCCAGTGACCATGTGTTAGAGACACTTGGTAACCCAAATCCTCTCAATTGGAGGCTTTACCTTGCCCTGGCATACTTGATCCTGCCTACAATGGAACTGTTTTGGTTCTATTGGCTAATCTCACTTCTCAACCAATGCGATTGAATCACAATAATCCCATCGCCTATGTGAGGCCTACTCCTTTGAGTGACTTATTGTCCGTCTTGGGATGTAGAGAATTACACAAATTTGGACAGAAGATCCCCCTATCATTGCCATAATTGACATCGAATTTGGGAATTCACTCACTTCAGAACAACAGCTGGAGGCTGAGGCTCTGATTGAAGAATACGCGGATATCTTTGCTCAAGGTCCTGGATAATTTGACCTAATGAAAGAGGCACAGCATCAGGTGAAAACGGGGATACTCCCCTTATCCGAGCTTGACCATATCACAAATCCAAAGTTGAGGAGGCCAGGTCTCAGTGGAGCTGAAGCAACTTCTCGATGCTGGACTATTAACGCCTTCTAAACGTCCCTGGGATTCCCCTTTACTACTCATCCAGAAGAAAGTTGGGGGTCACCAAGTAGTTATGGACTATCATTAACTTAATGCTGCTACTCAGAAGGATTCTTATCCTCTTCCTCATATAGACGATTCCTTGTGGCTATTGTCTGGGTCCCAATATTTCTCAGCTATGGACCTTATGAGCGGTTATTGGCAAATTAATCTTGCCCCAGAAGACCGTCAAAAATGTGCTTTGATCTCTAGTGAGGGGCTATTTGAGCCTACTTGTATGCCACAGGGGCTTTGCAATGCTCCTGTTACGTTTCAACGAGCCATATATGGCTTATTTGGGGTTTGAAGCTTTCATGTGTTTTAGTTTATCTAGATGATGTTACTGTTTTTTCACGCACTTTTAACGAGCATTTGGCTCATTTAAAGGAAGTTTTTGGCTGACTGCATCGTGCTTCCCTTAAGCTTAAACTATCAAAGTGTGCTTTTTTTAAGACTGAGATGGAATTTTTAGGCATAAGGTTAATTGTGAGGGTATTTTACCCTTATCTAATAAGGTACAAGCTATTTTGGACATGCCTGTTCCTAAAAGCTTGCATGATATCCAAGTATTTTTTGGAATGGTTGGTTATTACCGACAATTCATCCCCCATTTTGTGGAAATTGCAGAGCCTTTAGTTTATTTATTGCATAAAGAAGTTCCTTTTGTATGGGATGACTCCCAGCAACAATCCTTCGATCTGTTGTGCCAAGCCCTAATGAGTGCACCTATCTTATCCCATCCTGACTTTTCCAAACCCTTTATTCTATTTACCAATGCCAGTGATATTGCTATTGGAGCCATTCTGGCTCAACATGATACCAATCTGGTTGATCACCCCATTGCATACTATAGTAAAACCCTGTCTAAGGCCGAAAGCAATTATAGTGTTACTGAGAGAGAATGCCTTGCTGTTTTGGCCGCTATCAAGCACTTCCGCCCCTATCTATATGGCAAGCATTTCACTATTGTGACGGATCACGCTTCCCTGAAGTGGTTGCAACAAATGAAGGATCCTGATGAGCGCTTAGCCAGACGGGCGTTAGAGCTCCAAAATTATGATTTTACCATTTAACATCTCGCTGGGGCTATACATCAAAACGCTGATGGTCTTTCTCAATTGCCTATCTTAACGTTATTCTCTGAAGAGGAGGATCGCATTTATGACCTGATTGGTAGACCTGAACTCTGGTTCCATAAATATAAGGATGTTGTCCCGAAGTAACAATCCTTAACTGAAGACACTCAGGTCAAAGAAGGTTCACTATACAAAAAGTTGGGATCTAAGTGGTTGCCCTTTATTTGGCCTTCTGCGAGGACTGACATTTTCATGGAGGCCCACCAAACTGTAGGTCATGGAGCTGTCGCTAAGACCCTCCAATGGTTAAAGAATCATTGTTACTGGGACAACATGCTGGAATCTGTACATGATGTGCTAGAGTCATGCCTTAAATGCCAATAACAATGTGAAAGAAATCCAATGTTCCAACACCAACTTATAGGACCTTCCAAACCCTTCTCTACTGTGAGTATTGATTTGGTGAGCCCTCTCCCTATGGCCGACTATGGATATCAATTTATTCTATTAGCTATTGATCATTTCTATAGATGTATTGAAGCTATCTCAGTCTCCACAGTCACCGCCAAGGCTACGGCGTCTTCCCCTCTTAAACAAGCTTTCACCAGGCATGGCAGCCCGAAAAGTCCTGTTATCAGATAATGGGACCAATTTTATATCTCAGGTGGTAGCTGAGCTTACCAAATTAATGGGTACCTACCAGTCATTCACATCCCCATATAATCCTTCCACTAATGGTGCTATTGAATGACCAACAGTACCCTCATAGCCATTCTTTGAAAGATGGCTTCCAATGATCCTAGTAGGTGATATCTTTACTTACCCAGTGCGATGTTATCTTATAGAGTTAGCTACCATCGTATTATTGAAATGTCTTCTTTTAAAGCTTTATATGGTCAGGAACCTATCCTCCCTTCAAGTGTACAACCTATACTTGAAGAGGCTACCCCGCAAACCACTACTTTAGCAATGAGGAGACTGACTGATGAAATAATCTGATTACAAGCATTAGCTTCAAGTTCTCTTGCTGCTACCACCTTGAAGGAAGGAACTAGAACCAACACTAGTAGACCTACACTACCAGAATATCAAGTTAGAGACCTTGTACTCTTCTACCATCATAGGCCTGGAGGAAGAATTCATAAAATGGACCCCTTATGGGCTGGTCCTTATCATATTATCTATTGTTGGAGTGTTGAGTACTCCATTGCCTCTATCAATACTGGTACTGTTATCAATAGAGTGCATAGTAGGTTTCTTCACAAGTATGTGCCCCCTAGGCAAGATCTTGAGGGGGGCATTGTTGGAGTTACAACTAGAACAACCAAAAATACTCTAGATCGAGACTTGATATCTTGGTCTTTATGATGAAAAAATCTAAACCTAATCTTTCTAATTCTCAATTTGAACAAAGAAAGACTATTCAGAGTTATTGACCTCCTAAATTTAATCAACCCAAAGAAACTCAGTAATTTGAGATGGCCAAGCAATTTGAAATGACTAATCATTTCAAAGGGGCTAGGCCTCATTAAGAAGGTCAATTGCATCTAGCTAAAATTTTATTAGATATGATCATCACGATTATTATAATAATAATGTTAATCAACAATATTGGCCCTCTGGTAGGAAAGATTTTACCTCAGTCAGATCAAGGACTACTCGCGAAGAACCACTACATTTTCCCTAAAAATATCTATAGTCTTTAATTAATAAAGTACCTAAAATTCTCATCTCGCGTAGTTTAAAATTTGGTCTATTTTCTTATAGGATTCTGTATTTCCAATTGGAACCAACTATAGCAACAGAACTAATAATTCATTGCAATTGGTCAATCTTTGCTAGAGCCATGGAACTAATAATTTCGTAGCCTTTGTCACGCCTGCTTATAAAATTTCTCACGAAATTCCAATAACGTGGCTTCATTATAATAGCTAGTGCATGCAGTACTGGATAAAGCTTTAAATAGTTGACCTTAAACTATTATAAATCATTAAAATAAAAATAACTCTTTGTAAATAAAATTGATACCATTAACTTTTAAAATCAACAAGGCAATATATTTAATCAAGTACTTACTCTACAATAAAATATTAATGACTCTGGTAGAGCTAAAAAGTTTGAAGACAAGCAGTTTTTTATAGATAGTTATTTCCACAAGGACACAAAGCAGTTTGTTAGAAGGGCCCATGCAAGGGCACACAAGCAGGATAAGTCTTCAATGCAAGATCCCAAGTCCATTGTCTGGTTGCAAAACTGCTATATAGGCCCTGGGACAAGGTAAGCCATATGCTGATTTTCAATAGGGGGCTTGACCACCAGAAGTGAGAGAAAGGACATGACGACATTGCCAAACTTGATAGTGCGGTCCATGTCATTATTGTTAGCCAGAATACATATGATCCAAATAAAGATGACTTGATGATCTCAAAAAATGTATTTTTTTTGTTATAGAAAACAAAGTTTCTTATACAGTATTTGTCAATTTGATTATAGACTTAATTCAGTGATAACATATAAATTCTATTTGCTCTGCAGAATATGTGTACCTTTAAGCACTAGTGGACCTACTAAAGCTTTAAATATACTTGAAAATATAATAAAGCTCCAAATGGGTACCCATGGTGTTACAAAAAATTTCACATATTTAGCTTTTATTTTTTCTCTTAATTTCGCATCTAACAAAACCCTTACTTTAATGGAGAATTTAATTTTATTGTCATTTATTACTTTCAAGACCAATGTTTGAAGCTCTAGACCCTCAATCCCCGCCTGATCCGCCAAACTTCTCTTTAGGGAAGTCTAAGGATATGCGGAAATCATGCAGCTCCTTGACCGTTATATTACCCCTCCATATCAGAGCTTTATTTATCTCCAATATTCTTCAACCTTTAGGGGTAGTTGAAGAAGCTTTTGGCAGTCATTAAGGATGACACCTCTACATGATAGCAACCCATTTTACCAGATACCAACGCTTACATAGGAGGTATATTAAAAAATTCCTCTACCTTATACTTTGCCTCTTTCAAGCTGCCATAAATTACTGGATCAGGCCTCTCAGATAATGAACATTTGAACTTTTTGAGCTGCAAAACCTGTAGCACCAGGTGCATGCGTAAATCTTTTTTCAAATCCTAGCTTTCAGGCCAAATTGTTCACTTGGAGAAGGACTTTGAAGAGGTTTAGAGAGAATAAAGAAAACCTATTCGCGCTAGTGGGTCAAAGTGATTCTTGATGTTTAGCATAACCAGGTCTCCTACTTTGAGCACCAATGCTTATGAACGTTAACCGTTGACGCTATACTTTTGGGACTTTTGCCGCATGACTCAGCTTTGCTAACAAGTTCTTTAAATTGTCCTTCATCTTATCAATCAGGTCTTTGGCAGATGGTTTCAGACATCTTGGGTGCCACTCGATTGTCTTTTGGTGGAACTGTGATATGTAAGTAAAGGCGACATAACTTTTTACAAGTACTTGAGGTTGTTGTAAGAAAAGTAATCTATTTTCAGCCAATCAGTCCAGCGTTCCTATTGGTTAGTCATGTAGCAGCACAGGTACTGCTCAAGGATCTGATAACTCTTTTTTGGTGTTTGACTGTGAGTAGTAGGCTAAGAAGTGACATAGCTTGTTATCCTAACTTATGGATGATCCCAGTGTGCAAGATAATCTGTGAGAACATATCTTATACTATCTCCTTGTAGGGACGATGGAGAAATAACACTTCATCCACAAGTTTAATAATATATGTACCATAGTCTTAGTTGTACACCCAAAGAACTTGGCTTACTTTGCCAACCTATCTATCACTACCATGATAGTATTAGGTCTCCTGGATTTTGGAAGTTCCACTATGAATTCCACACTCATAAAAGACAATTATATTTTTTGTAATTTGGAGTGTGTTAAATTCCTCAAAGGTTTATCAGAGTGTTTGGACCTAGCGCAAGTAATTCACCTAACTATATGCACACTCATGGTTCCATACATGCCCATCCAATGGTATCTTTGGGACATCAGCTAATTATTCTCAACAGGGGTGTCCTATCAATGAGTAATTATTAAAAACCTATCTTCAAAAGCTTTTTATTGGGATCAATTTGTGGCCTCTGTAAAGTATAAGGCTTGTTGAGATTCTGATATGACTAGACAATAAGCCCTCAAGAGCTGTGGTAGAATGGCGAGAATCCGCCAACTAGGATGTTTATTTATGAGTATTTGATCACCTAAAGATGATGTAGTATCGGGATATAGTGGATTAATTTTGAATTGCCTACAAATAAGGCAATGAGGCGATATTAATATCTGACAAATATAATTTAGACTGCCTCAAACTAAGTTGATAAAGAATTGAAGAATACCATCCCAAAACCAATATGATTTAACGGAATAGAATAGTCCAATATAAGAGAATGGTATCGTCTGAAGTCACTGATATATAAGTGAGGTGGGGCAATTGAAAGGGGAGGTTGTTAATAATTCAGAGAGAGTGAACAGCAAAGAGTCTCTGTATTTTTTAAGATAAATAAAAGTGTCATTGGGGCAATTGCTCCTATTTTATTATATTTTCCAGTGTGTGTGGAGGACAGACAATCCCAATATCATCTGTCCTTTATTTAGTGGGTTCAACCTGTGTGATCCTTACAGCTCCCAACTACATTGTCTAAAATTATAATAAGTCCCTTCTTAATTTTAATACTCTTGTACTTATTATTCTTTTTCCCTCTTATAAGATTTTCCTGAGCGTGACTTCATATTCCAGGGTTTATGGGCAGTCTACATCACGTTTTCCATGTTGAAGCAGTCATCATGGATTATGTTAAACACGTGTGGAATAAGCATGGTTTCCGTGTTGTAAGAATCTAGCTTCACCTTTGGCAAGCCAGCTTCAGGTATCAGCTTAGTGTGTCAGAATAAATTGCTTTACATTGGCTTGTAATCAACCCTGAAGTTGTTTTAAGATATTAAAAGTGTTATTGGGCCTGATGCTGTTTCATTTAATTTGAGCTCTTATAAAACTTAAGGGCTCAGTGGTTGATTCTGATATTAAGTAATACCATGAATAAACAAGGTAAATTTCTACTTCTATAAAATAAGAAATGTTTGCTAGAGATTCCTTATCATATACTGGGTAGTTCTTAGCAGATAAAATCTTCTTGCTTAAGTAGCATATGGGGTGGTACACTCATATTTCCCTCTCAACATGTGAACCACTCTGATTGTAAATTAAAGACGCCAGCTCTACTAAAAATGTTTAGTTTACGCCTATGTGTTCCAGTACTTGGGAATATGGAGGGTTTCGTTGATGATCTTGAAATCTATTTCATCCTCCTCTCCCTAGAAGAAAGGTACATGTCCCATCAGTTTGGTCAGGGGGCGGCTTTCTTATAGAGGTCCTTTACAAATCATCACAGAAAGTTTTAGCCCCTGAGGAAACTTCAACGTATTTTTATATGTAGGGGTTAACAATATATCACTTCTTTCAAATTTCTAGGAATAAAAAGTGCCTTTTTATATACTCCTAAAGAAGAATGGTAGAGTTCTTAAATCTTACATTTCTAATATTTGAGTCAGAGATTTTCCTTGTCAATGGAATCAAGCATCCTCAGCAAGTCTGACATTTGATATTCCCTGGAATTTGAGAAACTGAGTTTTTTGTCCATGTACATAATGCAACACTTCCCAATTAGGTCTACAAAGAGATTTCAGTGGTAATTTGTAATACCTCTTGAGTGTTCCTGAGACCAAAAGGCATCACCTTGTACTCTAACACTCCCAAGTAGCACTTGAAGGCTGTGTACTTCTGTTCTATAATCAAACATACATGGTTTAAATTGTCAACAATATATATATATGAGAATAGCTGTCCCCATGATCATATGGATGCTGGTCTCCCTTAACAGGATAGAGTACAATTAAGCCTCAGTTATCACATATAGACGTTAGTAGTCTACCAAAACCTGAGATCACCGCTTGATTTGAGGATCAGTGGTATAGGGTGACACCACCGGTGATTTCAAGGTTTGATCATCCATATCTAACGTCTTTTTCATGTAGTCATCTTGGGCTTCTTTTTCTCTGGGGTTAAAGGGTCAAACTTAGCACCCCTTTGAAAATTTTGCAATTCTTTTATATTTTTATTGAGAATGAGAACGGTCAATTTGGGCGTTTATAGAGGCGTCATTCTTCAAGAACAGGTGATCATAGGTTTAAAATCCTCTGGTGCATACCTAGATTCTGACGGGTACACCATTTTCACACTGGGCCTTCCCTTACTAGTGTTAAAGAACTTCAAAGCATCATTGGCTGAATCTTTGGATGGAGAATGACTAGCTGCTCTTCCAGTTTAAACTGCAGAAAGTAAATGTGTCACCAACCTCATTCCTGGACAATGAGGCAAGTACAATTTATAATATGCTAAACATATCTTAGAACCTGTGGGACCTTTGGCGAAAATGCACCTGTGATTTGACTTCCCAGCACTATGAGCTTTAAGTGTCCACAAGCGTAATTTTTCCTTACTATGAATTGCTAACTTCAGTATTGTTGCTATGGATACGGTCATACAGTTTTCTTCTACTCCATATCTAACAATGCCCAAAGTTTTTTATTGACCCTTCTCATTTTTCCTGGAAATATAAAGAGAATGGAGCATACACATATGAGTAAATATTCATCTATTTAGGCAGAATTATTAGCGGGGTCAGGTATAAGTTGTAGTCTAGAGGAGATGTACTGCTGGGAAACGTTTGAGGTAATGTCTCCATGTTAAAGATTGTGAGACTTCCCTTAATTTTGGTATCACACCAAGCTGTTGACCAGCTCATACTTCACCTGGAGCCCATGGAACTTCCCATGAGGAACAGGAGGTTAAACCTTTGCCTGCGCCAAGTACAGCTGCCCCTTGACCTTGTTATTAACTGAGACTTCTAATTCTAAGGTGACCCCTAAGAAAGTGGCAAACCTCTTGGATAGGATGTCTGGGTGGAGGTTCTGATAAAACATTGTGAGCTGAGAGAAGTAACCTTAGCCCCTTTTTCCAAAGGATGAAAAACATGGGAGTACTTAATAACTGACATCTTCCTCTGTGTGAGAGATAGGAGAACAACAAGCCACATCATGGTAATCATTTAGGGTAGCTTCTCGCTTACCAGTTGAAAAAAAATTTTGAGTGAAAATGGGAAAGCCATCTGTGATTTTAAGAGCACCTTGAGCCAGTTGACAAGAACTTGGGAATGGAAGACACCACCTGAATGATCTGAAGTAAAGACGTGGTTGTTCTCCTGCAGCTAAAATCTACAGGCCTTCAATCTCACCGAATATAAAGTATCATGCATCAAAAAGAAGCTACTCAGTGATCATGACATTATGGACCTCTGGTAAGGTAGTATATAGTAGTATATGTCTCAGGTTGGCTTGAAGAACAGGAGGTGTCAAGTAGTTTATTTCATCTGGTGCTTAATGGAGAAGATAATTATCAAATGAGTAAACATGTCTGATACCATGGAGGTAAAACCATTAGGGATGCTTCTCCAAAAGGTCTAGGATAAGGGACAGTAGTTTTAGTGAACCTTTTTTACTATGAAAGATGGAGTCTTTCCACAAGGCCTTGAAGCAGTTTGGTAGAAGCGACCATGTAAGGGCACACAAGCAGGATAAGGCCTCAAGGCAAGATACTTAGTCTGTTAGCTTGTTGAACAATTCATAAATAATCTCTAGGTCAAGGTTAGCTCTATGCTGAACATAAATAGGAGTTTTTTCCCACCAGAAAGTGAGTATAAGGAAATATTGGCCTTGTCAAACTTGATGTCTTGTCTACGTCAATTTTGGTAGCCAGAATATCATATGATCCAGATAAAGATGACTTGATGATCTAAAAGGTGGATTTTTGTTATAGTGTACAGAATTGCTTATACAGTATTTGTCAATTTGCTTATATACTTAGTTCAGTAGTAGCTTTTGTAAGTTTGAACTCTGCTAATATGGGTACCTTTAAGAACTAGTGGACCTACCAAAGCTTTAGTATACTTACAGATAGTTCTAAAACTTAAAATGGGTACCCATGGGGTTACAAATTTTTTTTACATATTTTTAGGTCAATTTGTTTTTATAATTTCTCCATTTTACCAATTAAAATTCTGTATTCTATGGTAGAACTAAATTTACTAACATTTGTTCCTATTAATACCAATTATGAGGATCTAAACCATTAATGCCCACTTTATCCTCCAGGACTTCCCAATAAGGAATAAGAATGCTATGTGGCATTCATAAAGCGCCTTGACTGTTACACAATTAAATCCTTTTGCAAATAAAATTTAAGTAGTAAATAAACATTTTGTTAGTTATGTCTAAAGGCTCAATAGGATCTACAGTTTCTATTTATATAATACTTAACTGAGTCTATGTCACTGAAGCTAGTTAAGGTATTGTTAGATTGGTGAGTATACTTAAGGCAAACATTATTTTTATATATAGTTTTTCTAGAAAATAATAGATGGTTTTGTTGTAACTATTTGTATAAAGTAAACATCTAGTATTATAAAAAAATTATATGCTAATTGTTCTGAATTTTTAAATTTAAATATAAAACGCTTTATTGAATATAATCAGCTTTTTATTAATTCAAGGTTGATATTTTTGCACAATTTAGATTCATAATAATTATGGGCTCCACTGATGCACTAGTCTAACAATATAGGTATTGCCATAAAAATGTTCATCCACCATTATCAGCTTTTACTTTTCCACAAATTTATAATTTAGCAACTCCCCATACTAAGCTCTTCTGACAGCTCCACTTAAGACAACTGGTAACATTGGTGGTCCTAGAGCATTATTTATTATTTTGCACTCTTGGACTGACTGCACCAGCAGCTTTCCTACATGATCTTAAATTTAAATAGGCTGGTAATCACTCAGTTCTTTTTATCTTAAGCTCACAATTGGGACAAAGCTCTCATGGAGTTTCCAAGAAGTGGGAAGGGTGTATGAGTGGTTGGTCAATCCACTTTTGCAATGATACCCACCCAGTGATTTCTTCAACATGAGACCCTCTCTACCCACTCCCAAATGGCCATATTTGGATCACTAGGTGAAAATGTAAAACGTAAATGGTGGTTTTTATATAATTAAGCGCTCACACCTAAATAGGGTGTCTGTGGTATGATACAATAAATGATTGTGGTGCAAGGATTGGATATAGCCTATTGGGATTTTCTTTCTAAATCTGTGCATAAATAGTCAATCATTACAAGTAAGGAATAATTTAGTGAGTGTTTATGTAAATATGCAATTATTCTATTAGCGTATGATTTAATAAAAAATTGAAATTGAAATTAAAATTTACTGGTGAAGAAACAGTCTAATTTGCACCATTTGGATCAGAATATTCCCAGGTTTTAAAGTCTTGCTCACTGACTTTCCTAAAACAGAAAATGATGTCACAAATTGGTAACATCATACATCGCCCATGATTGAAACCCTAAAAACAAAACCTTGCAAGGTGACTCAACTCCAGAGGTTAATGGCAAGATAAACCCTATCCAAGGCTGACCATGACAATGGATGAAATTCCAAAAGCTAAAAAAGCAAGATATTCCTAAAAAGGTTATTAAATAAGATCATAAAAATTAATTTTATGAACCTAATTATAGATTATAATAGTATAAAAGAGTTTACATTTGCTTCAATAATAGTATTATTTATTCTTTTAGTTGTGAAACAAGATAAATTTGAGTATACTTTTTATGCCCAAACTTACTTATAAGCAGATTTACAAATAAGTTACTTTAATTTTCTACCAAAATAATGTCCGCTTTATCTGTCCTCAGTTCCACGCCTTCTGCCCCATATGGTACAGTGGCGCTCCAACTTTTAGCATTGATTTTTTGCAGGAAAGGTGCTTGGACTAGATCAACAAGTCTGCCTAATAGTTCTGGACGCTTTGTCCTACCAAAGGACTTGGCACTCCATCTTGCTTGCACCCACCCAAATTTCCCACCCTCTCATCCTCCCTTGCTTAAACACCTACTTTTGCCTATAAGTCGCTATAAGGAATTATCACCATATGCTGACAAAGATATCATTGAGCTCACCACTGCCACATTTGTGACATCTAGCATTTATTGAATTCCGCCCAAATAAAGGCTATTTTGATGTCATTTTCCTACAATGAGGACACCTTCATGGTAGCATTGACTCCTCTCTTATATAAAAGTACATCTACTCTCACAACTCAAAGTCTCCTTCTCACTGACACCATTATGGTGGTGAGCTTTAAGCCCTTCACTAGCACCTCCTACAAAAATATTTATATGAAAGGTTGGTGTCTGTAAGGGTCCCCTCCATGGGCATTAAATTGGACAGAGAAATACATCCTTTTTGATCAAGAAAAGGGAAGGGGCCTCATGAATTACCACTAGTGAAGATAGCGGACTTGGGACATAACTTAGACAAACTCTGGTTGTCCGCCACTCCCCCCAAATTAAGTTTAAACCCACCACAAACTGGCGAAAATCATAATCCCACTATTATTTTTATTTTCACCAGAGTGTACTTAAAAAAATTGAAAATGTTAGAGAAATCTGCATGAAAATTAGTGGATCAAAATTGAATCCCTGAAAGGGGCAAAAAAACATCACATTTGTTCTGGGGAAAATTCCTGCGCGCCTAATCCATTCTTTTTACAAACAACACAAATTTTTAAAATGAAGCTAGGTTGCTGGCGCCTATAAATACTTGTGAAGATCGCCAGATTGAACCACAGAAGACCCCACCTGCAATATATAAGCCATGATCTTGTGCAAAGTTCTTGGCGTTCTTGAGAACATGCGCTCATCCATTCGTCACAAATGTTATCCAACCCCCGTCCTCACTTCCCTTAAAGTATTTAAACCCAGCACTCTGCTGATTGTAGAGCTCTGGGTTATTTTGTTATATCCTTTAATATATAGTTTATTTATACTTCAGAAAAACTTATATAATTTTTATAAATCTGTAAAAGATTCTTCCCTCTCCAAAGAAATTTCCAAAACCTATGGAGGGCCCTCGCTCATTGATCTCTGTAATGGCAATGGCTACCTCTGGTGTTTTCTGCAATAGCATCCCTCAGCAGAGAAAATCCAGGAAACCACCCCCAGGAAATGTCACAACAACCATTAGTTCAAGATAATGTAAACACAAATAATTGCCCCAAACTGAACATTTAATCATCTAAAACAATCTGCTGCAATTAAGATCAAGTTGAAAAAATTAATTTGGTACTTTGGAATATTGGAATATTTAAACTACCAACAAATTCAAAAATGATGACATATATGCTACTGTTTTCTACAAAGTGCGAGCCCAGACCAAACCCAGCTTCAATTTTAACCCACACCCGGAATGGTCTGACCAGACGCCTCCATTCAACCCAACCAGCCTCCCATCAGTGCGAGAAGTGTGGTCAAGACTACTGCCTGTACTAAATTTTTGGTTAAAATAAGGTTGATGTTCATTGACCAGTATTTTCTGCACCTACCCCCCCACATATCCTACTCAAGAATAATCAAAATGGCAATGTCATGCGGACTAAGGATGCTACTGTGGGTATCTGAGTATTCCAATGAAATTCAAGTCTTTCCTTGTCATGACAGATGTCCAATAATGTCAGGTTTTTGGCCTATGGCACCCAACCCATTCTCCATTTCACATTTCTTCCCCTTGCACAACTGCCACCTTCACTCTCCATCATCTCAACTTTTCTCAACAAATCTGTCTTATCTGTTATATTTAACTCAATATAAAAAGCCTTTGTAAGGATTTGGGATTCTAAATTGTCTCAAGTTGAAAACTGGTGTGTTCTGATCAGCCACCAGAGGAACCAAACAACTGATTTCATTGTGGCCCCTAAACCCTTTATTTGATGAGTGAAAAACCATTTTTGTGGTTGCACCAAAATGACCTCAGTGGGGGCTTGATGCTCAAAATTCTTGAAGATGGAAAAAGTAAAAATAGTGGGTTTAAAAATGTTAAATACAAAAAAAACAAAATGAAACCTAAAGAACAAAATAGGCTTTTACTCTCACAAATAAGGGCACTGTCCTTTAGGGAAGAGTTAAAACAGTTTGTGGCATTGTTCTTAGTCTTCAGCTCTTAATTCAGCATATTCTCCAGCTGCAAATTCCTGGGTTTGCGCTTAAGAGGACAGGGTCAGTAAGAACGCTAGCATGAGAAAAGAGGGTGGAATAGGTGATGAACATACCATTATTGACTGTTCCCTAATTTAATTTCTAAAAAATTTTAAAATATTTCTGAATTAAAGCGCGATCCATCTTTGGAGGTCCAGCGCTTGATTAAAAGCATGTTTGCAGAATCGTTTTAAAGGGATTTTGGGGAAATAATGGAAGGGAGTGTAAAATTAGGGTCAGATTTTCCCCTTTTTTTGGAAAAATTGCATTATCATACCTTGATCATCATAAAGCTTCCAGAATCTTTTAATTTGTTGAAATTTGGTAAAATGGGCAGTTGTGTTGAGGGACTTACCTGGTGTACTTCTAACTTTTGGTTAAGCCGAGGAACTTCTCTACATAGGAGCTTAATTTTGTCAACATATCAATTATCAGGTAGTGAGGAGATTGGAGTGGGAGAAAATATAGGATATTTTAAAAATAGAGTTGGCCTTTTTTACCTGAAAAGGGTGGTATTCACCACCTGGCTTCTTGCCAATTGAAAAGCCTTACATTACCCTTTCCTTTTTGCCAACCTTCCAATAAGGTTGGACTATTGGGACTCCATCCCCGCAGGGTAAGTCCATGGGTGGGGAAAGGCAGTGGCTTGATACTGCAACATTGGAGGGGATCATAAAGGTCACCTACCTTCTGACAAGAATAAGTTACCCTATCCTAGAGCAGGAGTGAACTGGGGAAAGCTAGGCAGGCTGTGGACTATTCAGGCCGGGAAGGGACCTCATGTGGAGTTTAGCAATATGAAGAACCATTATCAGGTGAAATACTTAAGGCAACAGGAAAGATCTCTTTATAGGGAAAATAAGGCGCAGCATGGGTGCCAGGAATAAAGTTGACTACTGGAAAAGCTAGCACGTTTGATCAAACCCAATGTATGGTTGGAGGTAACTGTGGTAGATGACATGGAACCAGGTATTCCTCATCTTGATAACAGAACTGACATATGTGAGCAGTGGCTCATAAACACTGGTCATAGGAACTGCTTGAGAAGATGTGTCAACCAACCTACAAATCACACAATTGGAAAATGGATAAAAGAAACATGAAGGGTGACGTGGGGAGGTCCACGTTGCACTGAGGCAGTTTTATAAACTTGACTGACCTATTATGCAAGGATTTGGGGTACCCAAGTTGTCTCCAATTTCAAACTGGTGGGTTCTGATCAGCCACCAGAAGAACCAAGCAACCGCTGTCATTGTGGACCTTAAACCCTCTAGTTGATGATGGGAGAGCCATCTTTGCAGCTGCACTGAAACAGCTGAATTGGGCACCATGATGCTCAAAATGCTTCTAAATTGCAAAAATAAAAATGGCGGGAGGAGAAATGTTTATATGAAAAACAAAATGAAACCTAGAGAACAAAATAGGTCTGTACCCTTACAAATAAGGGCACTGACATTTAAATATGGAAGGGGTATTACAGTTTGTAGTGCTGTTCTTGGGATCTAAGGCTCTTGGGTTGGCATCTTCTCCAGCTGCAGATTCCTGGGTTCTCACTTGAGAGGAGAGGTCAGTTTGTGAATTGGCATAAAAACTGAGGGTGGGGGAGATTATGGGGCATGCCATGATTGGCTGTTCCAAAGTTTCACTTTCTTTAAATTTAAAGATTTTTATTGAGGTACACTCCATCTTCGGAGGTTCAATGCTTGATTGAAAGTGAGTTTCTAAAGTATCAAAAAACTTATGAAAATAATGGAAGGGAGAATAATTGAAGGGTTGGGAATTTAACATTCTTCAGTGAAATCTCATCATATTTTGAGAGTTGTAATGCCCTCAGAATTTTTACTTTTTTGAATTTTTGGAGATATAGTTGCAATATTGGGTGACTTACCTGGGGTACTTTTAGTGTTTAGGTAAAACTGAGGGATATCTCTACACAGTATATTAACCTTGTCAACATATTAATTACTAGGCTGTGGGGAGATTGAAGTAAACGTAAATGTAGAAAATGTCTTAAGATAAAGTTGCCTTTTCTGCCTGAAAAGGGTAGCGACACCACCAGACTTCTTCACTTTTTGACAGGAATTACATTCCTGTCACCCAAATGATGATTCTAACACTGCTTACTTAATATCTGAAGATGCACCAGGAACTAGTGACTGGGGTGATTTATTGCCTCATCTCACCCTGCCTGTTCACCTGGGTAGATTAAAGCAAAAAATACACTCTTATTATTTCTTCACACCTCACTAACCAACCTGAAATTTAAATCAACTTTTCAAGCTCAGGCATGGACCACTGTTTGTTCCGTAGCACCATCCAATTTACCCACAAAAACCACCCTTATTCAGATAGCCCGATATGGTATAATCAGAATCCTTTGGCTTTATTAGCTGACATTACAAAAAATGGTGACCCCATTCCTGTTATAGATAATCATATTCACCCCTAAACATTTTTTCATAAAGACCATGATTCCTAATTCCCCCTTCCTATCATTATACCCTACAATCCCATGCTAATCCATTCCAGGATGATCACTAGTTTGCAGTCAAAAAAGTCTCTTACCATGAATTTCATCCCCACCTCTAAGGCTGTAGCAAAGTCAATTGTGCTGTGATGGATAGTCTGACCACCTAGCCTTCCCTTCTGATTTCCCTTCCCCTGCCAAGCACAAAATTATCATGCTATACAACATCACCAACAAATTGGTAAAAAATGTTGCTAACATTGGTAAATTTGGCTCCAGATCCAGAATCACCTAAACCAATTTGGCTTCTATGTCAACTTCCCTGAGGCCAGCTTCAAGATGGGCATGACTGGATGAGTTGATCATGGCTTTTTGGTTGATCACATACTAACCCACCCATTAAACAAAAATGAACTGCATATCACAGATGTTCTATGCCTTTTCTATCAATTGTGCCATACCCTTCCATATGTCTCCATAAATGTAATGACAAGCCGCCTGATCCCCCTTCTCCCTCTACCATGGTCAGATAACAGTTTGCCACTCTCTGCCTGATTAGGTTTATTTTGTTTTTTTTCTGTTTTTCTTGCCTTAGATATTTTGGCCTAGTTTTATTTTGTTGAGATTTTCTCACTTTTGAGCCTTTGTCAATGTCTGTCCCCTGATCAGCTTACCTCAAATAATAAAAAAGATAGGTGTACTTAATATATAACTATAATACCTTGATGTTGTTATTTGATTATTAGTTTTATAAAATGTATGAAAAAGTTTTAGTAACAGTCACACATTATATACATATTAAACTAGCATCTTTAAGTTTTTATATTTTAAACAAGCCTAGATCATCAAATTTGTCAGATAAAATAAAACTAAGGTTATATTTGTGACTTCAATATTACTTTCTTTTACAAATAACTAAGCTTTATACATTCTAACTTATCTTGATAAAAAAGATTAGTATTTTATAAATAAAACTTGACTATACATGATATATTTTTATATAAGTAAAACTAAAATAAAACAGATCTAGTTTTTAATATGACTATAACTTTTGTTACAGTCAATGAAACCTAAGTAAAAATAAGTCACTAGTATATACTAATATTAACTGTCATCACAAGCTTAAAATTAAAACTTTTTTACTGGTTTTAAACTTATAGAGTGCTATATAAAAGCCAAGATGTAAGTTCCATATATAATAAAGAAAGCTTCACAGTATATCATATAATAATTTATTAAATAAATTTTATAATTGTTTTAAAGAAATTATATTATAATACAAAGTAAATAAAATGCCTGCATATAAAATTTTCATCTAACTAACACTTGTATTAAAAAGCCTCTTTCTGCTTAAACCCAATTCAAGAAAATTTTAAATTTACAAACTGAGTACAATCAAATTAGCTGTGACACTGACCCACTGATGTCCATGCCTTACCGCCTGATGTTCCTATGTGGAGCAGCAGCAAAACCCTATCTAGAATTTTCCATTTGGGGAGAAACCGTGCACATACTGGTTTGTCCAGTCCTAAAAATCCTTGGATCAGTTCATTTCACTTAAGGATCTCACCATTCATCTCACACAATCTCAGGTAGTGCTTCACTGCCCTCATGTATTTCCCCACTCACAAATACATTTTGGCCTTCAGGTCAAATATAGAAGTTGTTCCCTATGCGGAAAAAGCCATTGCCAAAATGGCACAGGCAGTGATGCAACCTTCCAGGTTTATTGATTTCCACCTTTATAGAGGGTACTTCAATCTAGGTTTCACATGCAAAGCCAATGCTACCATTGCAGCAACTATGCCCCTTCTCTTTGAGGACACCCCTATTCCCACAACGCACACTTGGCTCCTTGCTGACACCACATTGGTGGTTCAGTTTGCTGGGTTGCCCACTCACTTTCCCCCTATGGTGCTCCATCAGGAGCTGATGGAAGGTTTGGCAGTCTAGGGCACTGACCCCATCCTTTAATCTGTGGCCCCCAATGGAGCCACTTGCCTCGCTGAGCTTCAGGCATTTGCCACAGTCAGCCCTAGATTTACTAACATTGTGGAGCAGCTTCCCCATTGCACCTTCATTGCATCTGCCGCTGACCACTCATTCTGGGCTGCATCAAGGGGGTGGACCTTCTGTTCATCCTGCTTTAATTTAGATCACTTGAATCATAGCTTCCCCTACCTTGCTGCTTCCACCACCTTGGCAGACTTGGCCACCAGCGCCCCATCTTCCAACCACTCTGAAGCCTTCTCAGAATAGGGTACAATCCACTCCCCTCCTCCAAAACCTGATGCCACTCTTACATATGCAGCAGCCAATCAGGCCTTTTCTAAGTCTGGTGCCACAAGAGCTCCCACCAATCATAAATCAGCTTAGACATTAGTTTGATCCTGTGCCCCAACCCATTTGCCAGCCTCAGCTATCCCTATTGCAGAAAACGTGGACTTATATGACATGAACCCATGGACCTCATTGGATGAAACTGATAAATCAGGTAATGTGATTGATGACTCTGAAGTCAACATGAAATAAATTTATCCCTTTATGAACCCCCATTGATATCCATCAGCAATTTTATGCACCACGGCAAATAACAATTTGTTATGCACCCATCATCATTTTGTTGTGGCAGCTGCTGCCCAACACAAGTTTCCTCCATGAGGCTGTGGCCTGCACAGCGATGATGCTTATGAAAGGTCCCCCCCATTCTTTCTTCAAACCTGATCCCACAGAGCAAAAAAGACATCCTCCAGTTTTACAAACATTCTGAAGATGCCATTCAGAAACTAATTTTCACTTCAAAAATCAAACAATAGCTACCTGCGCTAGCACTGCTTTACTCTCCCAACTTCCTGACATCTGCATTCAAGCGGAAAAATGCTTTTTCACTTACTTAGGTGCAATTTATGCTGATAACAATTTTTTGAGCAACCAATCCTCTGCAAAATTGCCCAACATATTGCTTATAACCCCACGCCCTTACTCTCTGCCTTGGCCTGCACCCTAGATGATGATGAGGAGCCTGCAGATGAGCCCCCTGATCCCTCTTCCCCTTCCGCCATGGTGGGATAAGTGGCTTGCCACTGTACCACCTGGTTGGTTGTGTTCTCATGTTGTGTGTCTCGCTGCTCATTTCAGGTAGTTGGTCATGTTCAGTTTGGATAGTTTTGGTGTTTCCGTTTTGGTAATGTTCATCCCCTGGTTGGCATATCTCAGATAAATTTATAATTAAATTTAAATTTAAAGATATATAATAAAACATATACTATAATAACATAATATTATAAGCAAGCATTTTTATGAAAAACTCTTTTTGTAATTAACAAAATCTATCCCTAAATAATATTTCATTACAATGTTATTAACTTTTAGTGTGATATTTATTCACAAAAACTAAACTAATAGAAAAAGAGTATAGCCTTTACATTGCAGAATAAGCTAAAGAGAATGTACATGTCTTATGCCTGGATGTTGCTTAAAACTTTTTTGTGATATATCAGTTATTATCATGCTGTGATGTCATCACTTTTTTGTCATTTGACTTTAAAAATATGAATGAATAGTTAGATAACTTTTGTTACTGATGTATAAGACTAAATCAGAGATTAGTTTATCCCCCCTTTAGTTTGCGACCTCCTAGTTCTAAAAAGTATAAGACTAAATCAATACTGTGGATGATAGCAAGCAGAAAGCTGAGAATAGAGATAGATTTAAACCTTATTTTGACTTATTTTTAAATCAGTAAGAGTTTAGTTAAAGGTGCTTTAAAAAATTGTCTTATAAATAAAATCAATATATATATATAAGTATAACTGTTCTAAATCTACTCCTACATTACTCACCCAATTTTTTAAGCCTATTACAAATAATTTATAAAAAGTTAAACCATTAAGAGAGTTTTTAACGATTGATATAAAGATATCAAACCTATATGTAAGATAAGGAATATATATATAGCTGTAATGTGAATTGTATAATTTTAACTGAGAGTGTAGGACTTCTTTTGAGAGGCTTGATGGTGCTGTTACTAAAATCCCAATATCAATACTTGCTTTGAGTCTAAGAATAATATAAGTTTCTTGTTTATTTAAAAACTGGGTGATCATGTTTCACTTAGGTCTCAATTAGAGTATCTGTCCTATGGTAAGAGGAAAAGTGACATATTAAATTAAAACCATTAAATGAACATTCATAGTTAAAGCATAAATTCTTTGAAAATAAGTTTGGGGTATTTATATATTACTAGAAACAATGTAATCCCCATAAAGTAAAGGTAATAATATAATTATTGAGGGGAGGAAATCTGGATGAGATTCTCTTTATTAGGTAACATATCTGGATTTATTAATGTCTTTGTAGCATAATTTTAATTTTGGGGAGGATAACCCAGTGGTAGAATATGGACCCTCTACCACTGCCTCCCCAAGTTTAATCCCAGTAGATGAACTTTTGGTAGGGGACAATTATGACTGTGTTGGTTTTCTCACCAATGCCCTAAACCAAGATAGCAAATAGCAAAGGCACTCCATAGAGTTCCTGGACTATCATATGCCGCACATGGAGATTTTCTGGGTTTTATCCTCCTTTCCCATTTTCTTCACTTCCCTTAATTGGTGCAGTATTGTCCCATGGTTGTCCCACCTCAAATAAAAATTTAAACTTTGCAGCATAAATTTTATAGGCAGTAAATGTACTTTAAATGACCTGTTCAGATAAACCTTGATAACATCTAAGTTAATCTTCATGTGGATTCTGTATTCATACCCTTTTATGGGTATAACTTAATTTACTGCCTCATAAAGCAATCTGATGAATTTGCGTCACATTCCAATGATCTATTACTTTGACTAATCAGGATATAAGTCTGAGGAATTTTGGACACAAGTCAGACTTTAAATGGTTTCTATGTATCAAATAGAGCTTTACTAATTTTTTGAATTATTCATATAGTGAATTTATGGGATTTCTTTAACCTCTTTTTAGGCAAGGTATAAATTCTCTTGAAGGGATTATTTGGTCAATATTCTTCCTATTACTTCTGATACTCAGTTATCTGACAGATAAATTATGTGTTATATGGTGATTCCATTGGTTAAATGTTTTGGTGAGTGGTTAATAAGTTTGAATAAAAAGGTTAAAAGGTTACTTAATGGTTAGTAAGTAATTATCTGATTTAATAGTCTTAATGTTACATATCTAGATTTTAAATTATTTGAGCCCATGAGTTCTAATTTTGTTATTTTATAATTTTTGTAAACTCAGCTTAGGTTATTAGTATTCTCATGATTCTGGTTGTCCCACCATGTTTTTTGGCTATGTGGTACATTGTTTTGATCTCAGTATTGACATCATAATGACAGACCTCTGTTTTTCCACAATTTCCATGTTCTGATTTGCTGTTAAATCTATATTTTGATAGAAAATCTTTTAATTCTAAAACAATGTGAATTCACAAGATATGATTAACTCATAGCGCTAGGTTATGTCAGCCAAATCATTTATTTTAATTTAAATTAGATCTTGGTTTTTCCAAACCCTTAAGTCACTAGTCTGGATTTGAGTGAACCAACTTTAATTATAATGACACGTTCTGATTGGCTCTTTTTGATGACTCACAGGTCAAGACATTGAGGTTAGAATGTCAATCTTCTTTATTCAGTAAATTCATCAAAATATGATTAACTACCAATCCATGTTTTTGAGAATTAGATAATAAAATACAATTATATCACAATGTGCATGTAAACAAAATGTTACAGAGATCTTTGAGAATATTAGTATATAAGGCATATATCATGCTTATAAGATTTTTACCATAAAGTAAAGGTTGTTTATACTTAAAAAATTAAATTTCAAAATTGATTAGCATCATCTAAACTATAAACTCAAGCAAAGCAGAGTAAATTGGTTAATCTTTATATATATAAACCATTATATGTATATGTGTATGTATGTGACATATTATCTCCTAAACAAATGAACTAAAAATAACTTAATCTGGCACAAATAATTTATTTAGGGTAACCAACATTTATGGTATAGTATATTAATCTTGGATTAAATAAAAGCCATTCTTAAGATGTGAAAATGGCATATATGATTTGAATCAGAATTGGTATGTTGTTTCAGCTGAGCTGTTTGATGTTAATTCATTAATTTGATAAGCTCTATACTTTCATATATGAGGTGTATTGGTTATCTAGTTGATTATAAATTATTTTATTAAACTAATTGATAGCTATTCACAATACTTCAAACCCATAATACTATGTCATAATATCAAAGTCTTACCTTTGAATAAATCCCTATTCATAAGACAAATATGTATCAAAATGATTTAGAGAACAAAAGACTATTCTGGATATTTTAGCCTTACTTTATGAAATTTTGCCGGCTTACACCATAAACAATGTGTATTTTTTTGACACACATTAAAGAAAATCCTCTACTCTAGAATTAAAATGAAATTGGGAAGAACAAAAATGATTAACCTGATAATTAGCCAAACGACCACCAACAACTAGACAAACCCATTTAAACTATCAAATCAGCTGGATATCAACCCTTCAGTTGTATCAATATACTGCCTTTATTAGAAACATAAAATTTTCACTTCTTACATATACTTTTTTATTTTACTATGAAAAATTTTGGTGTTATATTATATAGTCATCTGACCTTAGTAACTGTGCAAACTTTTATCAATAGGTTATGTCAGGAAAAATGGTATATCAAGGATGCAAGATTTAGATGAATAAAATTGAGTTAAAGAAAAGTAAAAAACCCTTAAGTGGGGAATTGAACCCCGGTCTCAAGCGTGACAGGCGGGGATACTAACCACTATACTACTCAAGATAGGCTAGATATAAAAAAGAGTATGTGACATTTACCTTTACTTAAGAACTGGGTGTAGTTGCGCACACCTGTAACCACAAACTAAGGTGGGGTAAAAATACTGTAACAGGTTCAAAACCTGTTCTGGCTAGGATGAACATAACTCCTCCATCCCCTCTTATCATTAATCAATTAATTGATGATATGGAGTTATAAAGGAAAGATTTGAGTGGTTTTTATGCAGGGTGGTTCCTGCTACTGTTGAATCTTTTTAAAAATTATTTGAGGTGGGTCGACCTTGGGACAAAATACCATACCAAGAATATTTTCAAGCCAGTACAGGTTTCAAACTCAAAACCTGTACTAGGGGTGGGAGCAGTTTTACCCGCTTGGCTAACCACCCTTGCTACTGCTGAATCTTTTAATATCATTAAAAAATTACCTCTACTTAAGAAAGTAGATTATCTTACTTCTACTAATATTTGGTTAAGCTCTAGTAATCTATTGTAAAGTACCATATAAAAGACTATTGCCCCAAACAAAAACTCAAAGATACTATTGATTCAAGTATCCAGGGAAATATATTTAACTGCTTGTATTAATTCTATAGATAAATTATTTAAGCTTAAGATACAATGAATTAAAGGTTATATTGACTTATAAAGCTTATTCATGTCCACTTAAGCCTTTTTAAGTTTAGCTATCAGTGCTAGATATATACTAGCTTGAGCTTTTACAATAAGACATGATACTATGCCAAGCCACTTTTTATCAATTATTAAGGAATTTACTATATAATATAGATAAAAATATCTTTGAATTGATCATAATGCAATATAATAATTTACCATTATAGTTAACTACTAAACTTAAAGTTATCATATAATTTTAATATATTTATATATAAATACTTTTACTTTGAATATATATAACCTAGTTGACCTACCTTAATTATATGAGGTAAAGTCACTTTAAATATTTAAGAGACTTTTATTATAATACTTATTTATATAAATCTCTGCTTTTGTAAAACTAAGTAAATCAGTGCCTTATCTAATATAAGATCATATATTTACTTATTGTATAATCTTACTTTTATATATTTAAGACTTATAATTGTATTGATTATAAAATCTTTTTTATATAAGTGATAGGGAGATGGTGGCATAGTTGGTAACATCATATCATATCACTATACTATATGTGAAGGTTCTTATTCAACTATATGTATATATACTAGAGTCTAAGCTAATAAACTCACATAAATAAAAATTTATCTGGGAGTGTTATTGCATTGTAGAAGACTTAAATAATGTCTTAAAGTAATTGAAAACTTATATCATTCAAAGACCTGCAAGATGGGTTTCAATTAAATTAATATTATTCTTCAAAGGGTTTTCAGTGTTCACTGCATGACTGGCCTGCTTTAAATGAATTTGTAGGAGGTATAATAATAAAATTACATGAAACATACCTTTATATCAAACAGACTTCCTTCTAGTTACTTATATAATCAGACATATAATAATTTAATATTATTGTATAAAGTCTTGTTGTTATAATTTAGTATATTCCTTTGTCTTCATAAACTATATAACAAGATAACTTGATTTCAGCTAGCTGTATGCTTTTGATGATGTGCTATAGATATGTAAGAACCAGTTTTATTCTAGAGTATCATTTACTAAAATCAATAAAAATATAAGGCAAAGATGCACCAAATGATAAACTATATTACATTATTATGACATATGATAGAACTAAAAATATAAAATATGAACAAAACCATATAAAGAGCACATTTTATTAAACTTCTATAGTTTTAGAAGATGAGAGATAAGGATGAAGATATACAATTGTTTAACTTACTAGGTTTCACAACTTTAGCCTCTTCTCACTTGAAACTTGGTAGGCATTAATAATGTTAAGGTTTTTGAAGTTCAAAAAAGGATAATCAGGTTGTGACACTGATTATGACCTTCATTATAGCTAATAGAATTGATGTAATTATCTTTAGCTTATTCATTTTGAGCTGATTAAGTCAAGGTTTAGCTCTTAGGAGTAGTAGAGCTCAACTGAAGCCCTCTTTGTCTCTTGTTTATTCAATTAATCTTGGTGTTGTTCACATCAAGTTTTATAAAATGAGGAATGATAAAATAATAAACTAGTTAAATTTTTACTACAGTTAAACTTTAAATTTCACATATAAACTTAGGGTTTATATAGTACTGTCAAGAGTATCATGACACTACATTAACTTATGATGTATTGCAGTCTACCTTGGTTACGTTGGGATTATCTAGGCACATCCCAATGGGTAACAGGGCTGTGCAATAATAGAGAATTAATAGGAATCAATCTAAATAAAATTGCTTTATTTATAAAAAATGATTTTGGATCACCGTAATGATGATTTTTGATTTTGGATAAATTTAGATTATCATAGTTTTGCTTTAATTAGGATTTATGGTCAAAACTTGGCAATTTAGATTGTATTGTTTTTGCAAACTTTCTACAGAATTTTTTGGTTAATTATTCCATTTTTGGGACAAAAATCTAATTTACTATTTTATTTCAAGTGGGATTCTCCAGAGTCACTTGTAGGTATTCTCTAGCAATAAGTATCTTTATGATAATTTCTGATAATCTTAAGTATGAATTATTTTGATTAATAACTTTTGTGATAATTCAGAGTTGAGTTTTCCACTGGATGAGCAAATAATCTCTTAAGTGCTTACAATGACACAAAGATCTTTATTTAAAGTTATACTATCTTGAACAAATTTTTGTTTAAAGTACATTATGGTAAAATTATACTAGGACTGATAAATTTGACACTTTTTAGTAGGAAAGCTATATATCTTTTTAAGAGGCCACATAGTTTTTATAATGAGTAAATCTTATCTGTTCCAGTCAGCAAGAGTAATCTAGCTTTCTGAGTAACTTAATGAGAGTTCTTTATTAGTCATATAATCTGTAACACCACTTTTTGTCAGAATCACTATGTGTATAAAAATCTTTTAGTGTTTTGACAGTTATAAGGGTTTAAAACTTAAATATGTAACTTGCATATAAATAATGTTAAAAGAGATTTTAAGAAATTAGATATAAATGAGTTAGTTTGAGGTATAAAATGAAGGTGAAAATTAAAACAAATGAAATTTATCACTTGAACCCTGGCTCAAACAGATATAATATCTAACTTAGATATTGTATATTTTTATAACTTAGTGATTTTTTACTTTGTCATATAGGAAGTGCTATATTGTTATAAATGATATGATTAATAAGGTATGATGTTCTATATTAAAAATTGGGATTTTAAAGATGAATATTTATTGCATCACTCAATTCTACATGTTATTAAAGATGCAAATTCAAACAAGTGATTTGGAAAGAGAAAATAAGTGTTAATTTAGTAGGGTCATTAGAGGTGTGTCAGTGCATAATTACTTTTAATAGAATATGAGATATGTATGGAACTCAAGTCAAAAAAATTAATATATAAATAAAGACAAATGTCAGACATTTACCTTTGCAGCCTAAAAATAGTAATTCTGTAGGTCAAGTTCTTCTGAAAAAGGAAAATGTTAGACATTTGCAATCTTCCAATGTCATTAAAAGTTCATTTATTATAAATAAGAATGAGAAAGTCAAGGAAATTAGCCAAAAGTCCCTGGCCAATTTTTGGTGGAACCCCATTAATTGGGGAAACACCAGTTCAAAACCTGTATGGGCACTAGAAGTAAAATCAGCTGGTCAGATTACTCTGACCTCACCACAGACCTCAGGGTTACCATTGGAAGGTACTCCCTCCATCACCCCAAAGTCCTACAATGCACCTATGCGAGGACCCCCCCTTTTATAGGCTTGGCTGGGGCCCCCAAGGTGCAAGAAATTTTGTGGGTGGTGATTGGATCAAGTACATAAAAACATTACCTCATGGATATTTTCTAGCCTATAAAAATTCCTCTTCTTTTGTTCCACTGCCTTGAAGCAGGTTCCCAAGTTGTGATATGCTCTTCCTGCATATTTCCTAATTTGAACTAGGTTCAGCTATTCTGAACATATTCCCAAATTCCCCCTCAACCCTAAAAATCTTTTCAAAATACTAGATAGTTGGAGGTCAAGGATCATCGTTTTTCCCTCTATTGCACACATAATAAAAATCATAAAAATCCAATTTTTTAGCGCTTTTTATCTAATTCTTTATTTATATTAAAAATATTAGTGGAAACCAGCCGGCGGAATGCAACAGTGAGCATAATTAAACTTGTTTCTCACAAAATGATGCTCACTGCAGGGGACCCCTGTATAGCCAGAATCATTGCTCTTGAAAAGCAACTTGCCAGTGCCTTATCCCGCTTAAGGAGCTTGAGCAGCGCCCTTACAGTTTTCCTCTTATGGAAAAATTTACTCCTGGAGAAGGAAACATCAATACTTTTTTGTATGTTTATGAAGCTGTCATGTATGGATCCACTGATACCCAAAAAGTTCAGTACATCTTTCCCTGTCTAAGCCGCTTAGCACAAGAGTGATAGTTCCTTATCTGAACCCTTCGCTCACTTGGGTAGAGGTGAAGGAGGCTCTCTTGACTGAATTTGGATCCAAGCAGAGTCTACTCAGTGAAAAACAGGCCTTTATGCGCCTTAGAATGTATGAGGATAAACCATTCCTTGCCTTTGCTGAACAATTTTACCTCGCTCTGCAAAGGTTAACAACCTCTAACATGCTCACCCTGGATGATGCTATCGCCACCCTGTTAACTGAGTTAGCTTCTCAGCCTTCTCTAGCTAGGCATATTATCTCAGTGAAACGCTGTTTTCAAAATATACGTGATCTAAAGGAGGCGTTGGTAGATGTTTGTGATTTCCATTCATGTGCAACAAATAAGGAAGATGAAGTGATACCTTCAGCTCTCACTATTAAGGAGCTACCACTAGTTGATCAGTTGGAACCTGTTCCCTTGGTGTGACATAATCAGGTTACTACTTCATCTTATGAACCCAAACCCTGTAAGGTAGTAACAACCATAAGTCCACACCAGCTCCCTAAAGCTGCTGTGTTTACCCCTCCAGATATGCTGGTAAAGGAGGGCCCTAAGGCTATTCAATCTCCTGTGGCCATCTCTCCTACCTCCATCGTGGCCTTGCAGTTGTTGAGAATACCCTTGGGGGCAAATCTGAGGGGGGTTATGATGCTTTTGGATACTATATATTAGAAGCCCCCGCAGAGTTAGAAGTTCCTGATCATTTGAACGCTGGAGGAGTAAATGAGACCACCATCCCTGAGGAAATGTACCTCAGTTAAATCCTGGGGTGTCCAAAAGTAATTGACACTTCTAGCGATGGTGAGCAATTTTTAGCTAGCTTGATTTGACCTCTTCAGCGTGTTCATCCCTTAAAAACCATCATTAATAACTACCTTGAGACTGCTAAAAAAACTCACCTCCACCTTACGGCTTAAAGAGGTTTTAGCTTTGTCACCTAACTTTTGAGGGACTCTCACTAAGGTTGAAGTAGTCATTAAAAAGGTCCATATATTGGCCATCTTGGACTTTGGCTCCTCAGTCAACGTGATCTCCACTAAGCTTATCAAGAAGATAAAGCTAGCGCCTGACTTGGAGTACTCATAAGAATTTGGAACTGCTGGCCCCAACAATACTTGTGGTATTGGGGCGTACTCTTCCCTTCCCATTCGAGTTGGATAGCTTATTTCATCATCCCCTGCTGTGGCTTTGAATAATAACGCATATGATATGCTCATCGGCACTCAGTTTATGATTGAGTATGAGGGAATAATCAACCTGAATCAAGGTTACCTCTCGTTACTCAACTATGAAGTTCTATTAGTTTTAACCAATAAAGAGCCCAGTAAGCACAAATACTCTTGCCTGGTTGAATACCCCTCTCAGTGATACCTTTGTATTATACTACTTCTGGGCGTCACACCAAGAAATTGCCTAATTCAGTGGATGCTAGGGAAGTTATCCCTTTTTAAGCTGCAGATGAGGTCATGAACAAGCTTGGTGAACAACGAGTGGTTGACACAAAATTTCATAATTCATATCCCACGCCACTGTTTGTTGCACCTTGTTAGTATTGAGGGCGTCAGTCCTTTGGAGCCTCAGGTATTGCCTGGCATTCTTGACCCTGCTTATCAAAGGCCCATTACTTTGCTATTGGGGAACCTCACATACAAGGACATAGTTGTAAAAAACACCAGGAGATTGGCAGAGGCTTGTTAGTCCCTGTGGAAGGCATTAAAAAGATTCACTCCATTGGCTCCATGATGGATATGGGCCTGCCAACGGATAACCTGGTGTGTACCTTGCCCAATGTACATATTTCGGACGAGCTGACCCCAGATGAGCTGGAAAAAGTTCATACTCTCCTTGATGACTATAGTGACATATTCTCCAAATCAGATAACGATTATGGTCACATGAAGGGATGGTGCCACTCCATTGATGTGGGTGATGCCCATCCCATTCAGTCAAAACCCTACCGCAAGTCAGAGGTGGAGGAACTGCAAATGAGGACAGAACTTCAGAAATTACTCGATGTGGGGTTGTTAGTTCCTTCACAAAGCCCCTGGTATTCCCCTCTCTTGCTAATAAAAAAGAAGAATGAGGGACATCAGATAGTCATGGATTACTGCAGGTTAAATAACCTCTTAAAAAAGGATAGCTATCCTCTTCCTTGTATTGATGACGCCTTGGTCCAGCTCTTAGGCTCTAATTTATTTTCTGCCATGGACTTAGCTAGCGGCTATTGGCAAATGGACCTTTCACCTCAGATCAGGAGAAATGCGCTCTTATATGTAGTGAAGGTCTCTTCCAACTTACACGATTACCTTAAGGGTTGTGCAACGCACCTGCCTCTTTCCAGAGTGCAATGGATCAAAATATTATGGGACCACAAGTTGACTTATGTCATTGTCTATCTTGATGACATCACGGTCTTCTCAAAACTTTTAATGAACATCTTGTTTACTTGGAGGAGGTGTTTTAACAGTTACGTCAGTCTAATACAAAGTTGAAGGCCTTAAAGTGTACCTTCCTCCAAAGAAAATTTGATTTCATCGGCCACTCCAATTCCCAAGAAGGAATTCAACCCATGCAGGACAAGGTCGAAGCCATCTCAAAGATGCCAGCTCCTAAAAATCTATGGGATATTCAGTATTGCTAGGTATGATGGGATATTACCATCAGTTCATCCCTAAGTTCGCCCAACTCAGTGAGCCCCTTATCCATCTATTAACGAAGAATTTCCCTTTCTTTTGGGGTGCTGAGCAAAAGACTTCTTTTGAGATAACGAAACAGCTATTACAACAACGTAATATCCTAGGCACCCAGATTATAATAAATCTTTCATCTTGTTCACTGACGCCTCGGACTATGCCATTGAGGCCATCTTAGCCCAATTAGATGAACACGGTGTAGATCATCCTGTATCCTATTTTAGTAAGATGCTATCAAAAGTGAAACGCAACTACAGTGTAACTAAAAAGGAGTGCCTTGCTGTTCTGTTGGCTTTAAATACTACCGCCCTTTTCTCTATGGAACCACCTTCACTGTAGTATTTACCACGCATCACTAAAGTGGTTACAGAACATGAATGATCCTACTGGTCAGCTAGCTCGCTGGGCTCTAAGCCTCCAGCCTTATGACATGAAGATCAAACACCGTGCTGGAACTCATCACTTAAATGTTGATGAGTTGACCCAGCTACCAGTCCTTCACTTGGATAATATTGAGGCAGAGAGGCTACATGACCTTTTAGTGACCCCCAGTGAATGGGAGGATGAGAATGAGCTTGTTCAAAAGATGTTAGCCCGGCACTCCTGTACCACTAAAGTTGAAGATGGGAAGTTGTATAAGCAGGTGGGGACAAAATGGCTACCTTACCTTTGACCCTTGGAACGTGTACCTGCTATCTTAGAAGCACATTCCCTAAGTCATGGAGGGGAAAGGAAAACCTATGAATGTATAAAGTATCAGTTTTGCTGGGATGGAATGATGGAATCTATCATTGATGTTTTGGAATCCTGCCTTACTTGTAAGAAACAATCTGGCTTCAAGTCTAGATACCAATATCAACCAACTACCCCACAACAACCATTCCATACCATCAGCTTAGATGTAATAGGTCCCTTTCCTCAGTCTACTAGTGGAAACATATTTATCCTAGTAGCTATTGACCACCTCACTAAGTGGTTTGAAGCCGTGGCTCTTCCTGCTCAAACAGCTAAGGTCACCACCACCTTTTTACAACAACACATCTTTACTCATCACGGTTGCCCCAAGTACTACTCTGCAATAATGGTAAAAACTTCACCTCCAGAGTAGTCAAAATTCTGGCCACTTCCATGGGAGCACAACGACTTTTCTCATCTCTGTATAACCCATCCACAAATGGGACTGTGGAAAGAGAAAATGGAACCTTGGTTTCCATTCTTCACAAACTGGCCTCATCTAATATTCTTCACTGGGATCAATACGTACCTTGTGCTCTTATGGCATACTGGATTAGCTATCACCAGATTTTAAAGATGTCTCCATTCTGTGTCTTGTATGGGCGGGAACCAGGCATACCTGCCCTCTTAGCTAAGGATGTATTCTTTTCTAGAGTTGAGGAACCAGATAAAGTTATGAGGAGGTTGGCTTAACGCATAATTCAACTTTAAGCAAAGCTATGACCAATTTAGCCAAAACAGTAACAAATGAAGGGCAGGCTGCAAATGAGTCCCAAAACCCCTTACCCACTTTCCAAGTCTCAATATGGTGTTGTACTACATAACCGCATTAACCCTGGAAGTGGTAAACTTGGACCAAGCTGGGAGGGTCCTTTTACCATCATCTACAAGAGAGGAAATGAGTATTATATCAAAAATTTAGATACTGGTATCACTATTAATCGTGTACATGGCCGTTTCCTTCAGCCCTAAAAACCCCCAACATTCTTGAGGGGGGTGATGTTGGACATTTACCTTTACAGCCTAAGAATAAGAATGTATTAGGCCAAGTTCTGCCAAAAAAGGGAAATGTTGGACATTTGAGATTTTCTGATGTCATTAAGAAAGCATTTATTAAAAATAAAAATGAGAAATTCGAGGGAATTGGCCAAAAGTCCCTGGCCAATTTTTGGTGGAACCCCATTAATTGGGGAAACAACAGTTCAAAACCTGTATGGGCACTAGCAGTAAAATCAGCTGGTCGGATTACTCCAACCTCACCATGGACCTCAGGGTTACCATTGGAAGGCACTCCCTCCATCACCTTAAAGTCCTAGAATGCACCTACGCGGGGACCCCCTTTTTATAGGCTTGGCTAAAGCCCCCAAGGTGCAAGAAATTTTGTGGGTGGTGATTGGATCGAATACATAAAAACATTACCTCATGGGTATGTTCTAGACAATCAAAATTCCTCTTCTTTTGTTCCACTGCCTTAAAGCAGGTTCCCAAGTTGTGATATGCTCTTCCTGCATATTTCCTAATTTGAACTAGGTTCAGCTATTCTGAACATATTCCCAAATTCCCCCTCAACCCTAAAAATCTTTTCAAAATACTAGATAGTTGGAGGTCAAGTATCATCAAGTTTCCCTTTATTAAAACCTAATAAAAATCATAAAAATTTAAGTATTTTAGTTCTTTTTATCTAATTCTTTACTTATATTAAAAATATTTGTGGAAACCAGCTGGTTGAACGCACCAGCGAGCATAATTAAGCTGGTTTTCCACAACAACCTCACAGTATATAACTCTAGATCAGATTGTTGTGCGTTTTAATGATGTGACATTACAATGAAGTACCAAGATTTTATTGAGGGTTCTCAAGAACCCACAAAAATTTATTTAGTTGATTTGATACTGAGTCTTCAAGTATTTCTAAAGATCTATGTTAGAAAAGAAGCTGAAAAAGTATATATAATGAAGCTCTGTATTAATTAAAAATTTTAAGCTTAACATTTTTTACTACCTACATCTGAGAGTCTCATAACATGTTTGCATTGAGACCAATTGGAAGAGTTTGAAATAATGATAGGTTTGTGCATATAATCCTGTAAGCTAGGTTAGTAGAACTATATCTGCATCAATGTTTGCATTTTGATTTTTATATCAGCAAAACTCCAAATATTTTGCCAAATTTATCTTCTTTATTTTTTTGGAATTTTAGGCTCTTGACTGTCCAACCAATACTGGGATCAATTAGGTTCTAACACCTAATTTATTATAATAATTTTTAAATTTTATTCAAGGTGGGCCAACCTGGGGATGATACCGCACCAATTGAGGGGAAATCAGATGAATGGGAAAGGAGGATAAAATCTGGAAAAACTCCATGCACGGTGTATGATAGGCCAGGAACTCCATGGACCGCCTTTGCTATTTGCTATCTCAGTTTGGGGCATTGGTGCGCAACGCCAACACAGTCATAGTCATCCCCTACCTAAAGTTCCTGTATCAGAATCAAACTCAGGGAAGCAGTGGTAGAGGTCCCTATTTTAATAATTTTATATCTATGGTTTCCTTCAAATTCGTGGAAATTCCATAGCACCCAGTTTGGTCTTCTTACATCAAGTTGTCCTCCCAATAAAATTGCACCAATATAATTGTCTATTCTAAATGTGGCATTAATTTTATTATATATATTAAAATAATAATTTTGTGATAACATTATCCCAAGCTTTCCTTGTCTTTGTTGTTAGTACTGATGTCCCCCCTAATGCTGACCAGGTCATCACAAGTGACAAGAGGCCATATTGGGGGTTGAGCGTCCATCCTGCACCTTGACCTAATGTGAGAAGACCCAATCAAGCCATGAGTGCCCTTTAGGTTGTACATGTAATAGAGCCTGCGTGATTTTTTTCAAACCACTCCACCTCAACCTGATAGTCAGGCTTTCAGGATGAGGCTGAGCAAACATAAATCAACCAGGTGATCAGAGGTAAAGAGCAATATGAGCTCACTGCACCTCAGCTGATGGATCACCAACTGTTAATTTGCGGCAGCTACACAGGTTTGCAAGGGATTTATATATCGAATAAATGATTTTTGTTTGATGGCAGGTGTGACTGATCATGGCCAGCCTGATCTGCACATTGACCTCATGAATATAGTTTTGGATTCACATGTAAATTCAGAGGTCAAGTTTGAAGAGTCAGACCAATCAGAAAACAATTGGAATCAGAAATCGTAGGTAAGGATTCAGGGAGTCAAGAACAAGGAATAATACAGCATATCAAATGACCGGTGTCTCAAAATACTCCAAGGTTTTCAAATTTGGGATACAAGACTCTCATGAGCAACGATTTGGATGTCGCTCAAAATCTTAATCTAGGATTTCAATTATTTAAACTATTGCAGATTCTTTAAAATTAGGAAACAGAAACTTTAGATACAGTTTCATTTTCTCTGAAAAAATTACAATAAAGTTCTTAGTGTTATTGCATGCCTGGAAATTAAGTGTAAATTTTTTAGAAAATATTAGCTAAAATCAACCAGAATGATGAGCTCCACAAGTGAGATGGGCCAAAAATTGGCTTTGTTTGTGGTATTGTCATGGAGCCAGACTTTGCTGATCGCCTGCAGCATTGCTGGTATCTTGGTCCACAAATATGTTGCAAACTCTGGTAATGGCGCTTGGGTTTGGGGGTAGCTCTATGCTAAATTGCCGGTCATGTGGTTGGTAACATGGCTTTTGCTTCCCAACTCCTTTGTTACTTATTGGCACAAACCCATGCGTTACATAAAATAAAACTCAAATACTTTTCTCTCTATCTTGTGGGGACCCAGGAGGAAGCGGTGGTTACCAATGGAGAGAAATGGAACTGACATCTCATGACCATGGTTATGGTAGGGTTCTCATTGGCATTTTTGGTATGCAAAGTGGGACAATTATGGAGGGTGGTAACTTCACAATACATAGTGGTCCAGGAGAAACCTAAATCACCCAAAGGTTGGGTGGCATTGTCCATGGAGGCGTTGGACAAACTTCACCAAGTAATTGTGCATATCTGCTTCCAGGCACAGTTGGCGCAGGCAACAGGGGGTATCCTCTCTCACGCTTCAACTAGCCCAGGTGGTGGATGCATTACCCTCAGAATTGGAGGGATGGTTACAAAAATTTATTGAGGAACAGGAGAGTGCCAAATTCAATGGAGGAGTGTGTAGAGTTGATCAACTGGGCAGCATGTCTGGATGAGGCAAAAGATGAGGCATGGTCAGCACTATTAACAGATAGCCAGGGCCATAGCTCAGTAGAGTAATATGCACAGGTTTTCCATCCAATGGCAAAGGCAGCCCAGGTTAAAGAATCCCAATCCTTACAAATGTTCTGCCAGGGGTTGCAGGCAGATTTGCTGGAAGCTTTGGCAGCAGCAAAGGTCCAGGCTACGCTGGGGGGAGGAAGTGGCTTAGCAGTTCAAGTTGAATAGCAATTAGCACTGGCATGGGGCCGGCGTGAGGGATCAATGTCACCTGGAAAAGGACAGTCCCCAGTTAATGGCCATTCCAGTCAAGGGGGGTGGTACCCAGCCCCAAGAAACTTTGGTAATTTACAAGGGGGAGGGCACCAAGGAAATGAAGAGGAAGCACGTAAATTGGTGTGCCATGGGCAGGGGAAGGGGAATATGCCTAAATTTTTATCAGCCAATTTGCAATTGAAAGACTCATTCAAAAATAAATAGCCTTCTTTACTTTATTCTCAATTGTTTATCCACATAGAGTTGCACACAGATGGCGGAATGGAAGGGGCAATGGCCCTGATAGATACTGGGGCAGAAGAGAATTAAATTAAACTTGCATTAGAAGAGAGCCTGAAGTTGCAGGTGCAGAGGTGACCAGAGGTGGTATTTGATAATGCATCATAGACGGCGCCGTCATGGATAGTGAGCCCTTCAGCGAAGGTACAGCAGGACCCATTCAGGTTCTGGGTGCGATTTTGTGCGATTGAAAGTCTGCCCCATCCAGTAGTGCTTGGGATGCGGTGGTGGCATCAGTTCAGACTCCAGATCAATGTGTCTTCCAGCACCATAACCTTAAACCCAAGGATGGGTCAATAATGAAGTGGAGGCTGTTTGTGGGAAACTAGTGGTTAGATGAGCATAGAACCCTAGGGACCATGCAGGAAGAGGTCTTACCGGCAGAATACAGAGACTTTGTGGGAGTCTTTGGTCCAAAAAGGGATTCTCCATTCTCTCCCACAGGGCCATTTGCATTCTCTTTTTAGTTTAAAGAGAGTCAGAACTTCCCTGTGGATGCCCAATCTATCTGTTGAATGAACGAGCCAAAGCCGCATTGGAGGACCATATAAATTCAATGTTGAGTTAAGGATTGATTGAGCCATCAAAATCAGCTTTAGTATCTTTGGTGTTGCTGGTACCCAAGGCAAGCGGAGAGTTATGGCCATGCGTGGACTACCAGAGATTGAATGTGGTCATGGAACCAGATCCTTACCTGATGCTGTTAATGGAAGATATCCTGCAGTTGGTCACAGGATGCAACAGTTTCACCAAGCTTGATCTGGCAGATGCATTCAATCAGGTACCCATGAGGCTGGAGCACCTTACATACACGGCATTCAAATGCCACTTTGGAACGTTCCAATACTGAGTTATGCCATTTGGGCTGCGCAATGCCCTTGCAGTATTCCAACAAATGATTGACTAAATACTCAGTCATTTGATTGGCCGGTGTTGTATCTTTTATATGGATGACATCCAGGTGTTTTCACGTTCCAACGAGGCACACGTACTTGATGTGCAGGAGGTCATGAAGGCATTGTCTGGGGCAGGATTATGGCTGTTGCATTCAAAATGTTAGTTTAACCAGAAGTTGGTTAAGTTCCTGGGGAATGTGGTATTAGGGAAAGGCCTGGGGTATGCCCAGATAAGATACAGGCAGTGCGTGCATGGAAGGCACCAACTGATCAGGCAGTCATAAGAAGTTTTCTGGGGATGATAAATTTCCTCATGTGGTTCATCAAGAATCTATCAAAGTTAGCCTTTCCACTTACACAATTAACACAAGATGTGCCATTCATATGGGGAAGAAGAGGAGCGGGCTTCAACCTGCTGAAAGAGAAGCTCATTTTGGCTCTGGTCCTTGCCCATCCAGATCCTGAGAACCCTTTTGTGGTTGAGATGGTCGACTTGAATTTTTCTGTGGGAGCAGTACACTTACAGAAGGGGGAAGACGGGCTAGAGCACTTGGTGTGTTATTTCAGCCAAAAAATGATTCCAGTGGAAACAAATTACCCAATATATGACAAGGAGCTACTAGTGGTGGTTGCAGCGCTGCAGGAGTGGCAGCACCACTTGTTGTATGAACGTCATCTTATGCAGTACAGACATACCATCAGGCACTGGAGTATTACTGAGAGCCCAGAAAATGAATCAGCGCCAAACCCGGTGGCACGTGGAGCTGGTTCAGTATGATTTCCAGGTAGAATACCATCCAGGAGCTGTTAACACCATCACATATTGGTTGAGCCGGTATGCAGGGCTAGCATGTGAGAAGGCTGAGTTGGAGAAGTATAACACAGCAACCATGTTCTGGGCATACCAATTTGCCATGATGGTGAGTAAGGAGGATGAACTGGAGGGGGAGATCTGAAGGAAGCAAAGGAGGCCATCATTTGGTCATCAGTTATATGTAGAAACAGCAGAGGGCCAAAAGCACAGCCACCATCATGAATATGGGAAGAAAAATGGACTTTTGTATCATGACTCAAGGATATAGGTTCCAAACCCATCACTGCAGTGGGAAGTGCTGCAGGCATCGCATGACCACCCATTGATGGGACATCCTAAGGTTGTAAAGATGATTAAACTGGTGCAACATAAGTATTAATGGGCTGGACTATGGAAGAATATCACAAAATATGTGGCAGAGTGCTTAGTTTTTCACGCTTGAAGCCCTGGTGAAGGCAGCCCATGGGCAAGAAAGTACCACTCCAGATTCCAAGTTGGCTGCGGGGGTCAGTTAGCGTGGATTTCATTACATAGTTACCCAAGATACCGAGTATAGATGCAATAATGGTTGTTGTCAATTAGCTAGCTAAATATGCTGAGTTTTTCCATGTACCTCAAAATTCTCAGCCAAAGACACCGCAAGGGTTTTCATTGATGAGATATTTGCCTGTCATGGCCTACTGATGGAGATCATTTTGGATCATGGACCCCAATTTATATCAAAATTCTGGTCAAGTTTGCTCAGTAACTTGATGATTCGCCCTTGTAGGGCTTCAGCATATCATCCCCATTCCGATGGGCAGACAGAGAGGGTAAACCAGATATTGGAACAATACCTTTGATGCTAGGTCTCAGATTGGCAGAATGATTGGGTTACCTGGATAGACTGGCTCAGCTTGCCTATAATAACCACTATCAGTTGTTGACAGGGATGACGCCATTCTTTGCAAATCATGGATCCAATTCAGCGTTGAATGGGGGGTCAGATGGTGGATTATGCCAGGGGGTGGATGAATTATCCTGAAAAATGATGGACATCAGGAGGAAATTATGAAACAAACTGGAGCATGCCACAGCATGGCAAAAATGGTATGCAGATCGATGGAGGGCACCAGACCCATTGTTTTCTCCAGGAGATTAGGTGTTGGTGGCAGTGAAAAATTATGAGGTACCAGTGAAGAGCCAGAAACTTGGACCAAAGCTCTTAGGACCATATAAGGTGACTTGGGTTATCAATAAGGTTGCATATGAATTGGACCTCCCAGAGGAGTCAAGGGCCCATCCAGCTATCCATGGCTCATAGCTTTGGGGATTCTGGGGGCTTGGACCAGAGCATCCTAGGCCATTGAGCCCACAGGAGGAGGACAACCAGGAATATGAGGTTGAACAAATCCTGAGGAGCATTGGGTGAAGGGTCAGAAGCAATTCCTGGTAAAGTGAGAGGGTATCTGGTGGAGGAAGTGACCTGGCAGACACCAAAGGAGTGTGCACGCTGTCCCAAGAAGATCTGAGAGTTTCTGGAACTACAAGGGGTGATGTGATGGATCAGGGCCAGCCTGATCCACACACAACGACCCTGTGAATATAGTTTTGAATTCACATGAGAATTCAGAGGTCAAGTTTGAAGAGTCAGACCAATCAGAAAACAATTGGAATCAGAAATCGTAGGTAAGGATTCAGGGAGACAAGAACAAGGAATAATACAGCATATCAAATGACCGGTGTCTCAAAATACTCCAAGGTTTTCAAATTTGGGATACAAGACTTTCATGAGCAACGATTTGGATGTCGCTCAAAAGCTTAATCTAAGATTTCAATTATTTAAACTATTGCAGATGCTTTAAAATGAGGAAAAAGCAACTTTAGATACAGTTTTATTTTCTCTGAAAAAATTACAATAAAGTTCTCAGTGTTATTGCATGCCTGGAAATTAAGTGTAAATTTTTTAGAAAATATTAGCTAAAATCAACCAGAATGATGAGCTCCACTAGTGAGCTGGGCCAAGCATTGGCTTCGTTTGTGGTATTGTCATGGAGCCAACCTTTGCTGCTTGCCTGAAGCATTGCTGGTATCTTGGCCTACAAATATGTTGCAAACTCTGGTAATGGCGCTTGGGTTTGGGGGTGGCTCTATGCTGAACTGTCAGTCATGTGGTTAGTAACATGTATTGTGTTTCCCAACTCCTTTGTTGCTTATTGGCACAAACCCATGCATTACAGCAGGAAGTTTGTCTAATATGGAAACATATTTCAATTAAACTAAAATAATAAAACTAATTTACTAAAAAAGCTATTGATGTCAGTAAAAGTGCTTTATTAGTTATATTTAAAGTTCATCAGAAGATAAGCTCACACTGACATAGCATATAGGCTGTGCCAGCACTACTCTTGAGCCACTTGGACTAACAGATCTGCTGTTGCCCTTGTGGTGGGCAGCTGATTATTCTGGTTATTTAATTAATTTAAAATCCTAATACTGATTCTTATTTTTTTTGGGTGAGCAATTTGGTAAATTATTTGATAATATTTACTAAGTCTTACCCTCTCAACCAAATTGATTGAACATATTAGACTCAATTAGTTTTAGGTGAGCAATTTTCTGAATTTTTGGCTAATATTTGGCAATTCTTGACCACTCTCCAAGATAGATTATACCTATCATACTTGATGGTTTCAAATTTTATTTTAACTAATTCTCAACCACTCACCCAAATAGATTGAACCTATCAGGCTCAAAGGTTTCAGATGTCAGTCAGTCAGTACGTCAGTCAATCAGTCAGGGAATATGTTTTATTAAGTAGATCTTCTATTTACTTATATAGATGACCCTTGACAATTTAATTCCAGCCTATCCATAATCAGTTGGCATTAGTTGTCTGATCATACCATTAACTTACATTGACCTGCAGCATTTTACATGCTATTGGGTGGAAATTACATTAACACTATCCAATCATTGTGGTGATTGAGCCCACAAGTCTGGTAAACTAAAGTTAATGCTAGCTCAGATCAATACCTCTTTTAAAAGTCTATTAATTAAATTATCATAATTAATCCCTTGATCAATTGACCTAAAATCCAACTTAGAGCTTCCCAATGTGAAGCCTAAAACATCAAAAAACATTATTAAAACCAGATTTTACTCACTACTAAATAAATACTAGTTTTAGAACATGGTGGAAAAACATAATTTGGTTAAAATCCCAACACATCCCATGACTTAACCAGACTAAATTCTAACATGTCCATCAATGCAAGCTCTTATGCAGACGCTAAGCTAGGAAGCATGGTACCAAATTAACGTAGATTGTTATCGCTGACATGACAAGGTGGTCTTTGGTAAATCCCCTTTCTCCTAAAAGCGGTGGAAAAATGAGACGTTTGTCACTGAAAAATATATTAAGTGAGTCCTCAAAGCAACTGGACAGCATTCATTGCCAAATAAAATTAATGGCATAAATCCAATCCTAAAATCAACAAAAAATTTGACAGTTAGTACATTTAAAAAGATGAAATAATCTGTTTTCCCATTATTTGACTAATTATCTGTATGCTCTTGGAAACTTTGCATGCACCCAATACATAATATGTCCATCTTCAAGACCTTAAAAGTATAGTCATCCAATGCTGACTTGTTGATGGCCACAAATGGTCAAACCCAGATATTTTCCAATTTATTCCATCTACCAAAGCCATGGGTATCAAAAATAGTTGACCCTAACTTTAATGTCAAAAGTCAGAAGAGTGAACCACTTTAAATCTTTATATCTTAAGATATAATCTTCTGATTAATAATATTGGCATATGCAGAATACTATAACCCTATTAAAACTTTTGTAAAGCTCTCAAGGTATTGTAAGGGCTTCATTACTGATCTTATTCAAGAGTGGAATATAAAATTGGGGGAAACAAGTCCAACGCCCATAAAGTATTTAAATAGGGATTTACTATTGGCAAATCATAGCTTAAATTATAGGCATATGTTGCCATTAAAAATAAGTTACTCAGCTTGAAAGTTTGTCAGCTACAAGGATCTTCAAGATAGTTGCTAGAGTACCATTTACCATTTTTAAACATTTCATTTACTTTTGGATGGAAAGGCGTCATCATCACTCCTTATATTCCCACCAACTTTTTTAGTTTCAGGATGATGAGCGTAAGAGGTGCTTCCATTTATCTGTTAAATTAAACTTGATGGCAATCATGCCAATAGTATAGCGGGTTCATTATAAAATTGGCAGTACTGATGCCATCTACTTTGGCAAAGCATGCATCGCTACCCAAAATGCAAAGTGATCAATAACCATAATATCATATTTGTTCTTTTAAGTACTCTTAGTCAAAGGCCCTATTATGTCAATGGAAATAGTATTCTATGAAAACTTAGGCTCCACTAGCCAAAAAAGTTGTGGCTTTCTTATAGGGGTTTTTGTGCCTGGCATTACACAACGAGAAAGATTTTCTTCTATGTCAAAGTTAGGAAATTTTCAATAGTACTCTTGATAAACATTATTTAGGATTTTCCGAGGGCCTCTGTGTGCAGTTACCTTATGAGCTTCATAAATAATCTCTGTTCATTAAAAAGGTTTTAAAACATTAGGAGCAAACCCTGAGAACCTTCAACAATTGAACCTTTGATGACCTTTATTATTTCATCTCCTTGAGTAAATTTTGAAAATTGCCGGTGGTTGGCCTTCAATAATCGCCAGTAAGCATTTTATCATATATTTTGTATGCTTTAATATTCAGAAGTGGGTGAGTGGCAACTGCAATAACCAATCTTCATTTTGATGTGCATTATCTGCTCAGTAAACAATCTTGAAATTATATGTTTGTAATTCTAAGGCATAAAGGGACGATCTAAATTCAAGATCCTTTAAATTGTGTAGCCATTGCAGTGAAGGTTGGTCTGTCACCGCATTAAATTGAACTCCATGGATGTATACCCTTAACTGCTTACAGCCATATATTATCACAAGTCATACACACTCTGTCACGGTGTAGTTTTTCTCCTGATTTCTCAGTAGATGGCTTGTATATGCTACATGATGTTCATCACTAACTTCATCTATTTGACTTAATATAGCATTAATTGCCGCTATGGATGCATATGCCTGTATAATGAATGGCTGATCAAGTTTTGATATTACAATATCAGTTCCATCATAAAGTTCATTCTGAATGCATCAAAGGAGTACTGGGCTTCCATATTCCATTAAAAGCCTTTCTTAGGATCCTTTAACAGGTGAAAAAGTGACTTGGCGACGGAAGCAAGGTTCTTAATAAGCCAATATTAGAGGCTGACCAATTCTAAAAGATACATGCACATATCAAACATTATTTGGTTGTGACAAGAATCAAATTGCCTCAACTTTAGGTTTATAAGACATAGTTCATCAACGTATACAATAAAAACTAAGTATTAATTCTTTTTTTAAAAGTGGCATTCTGAGATTTTATTTAAAAACTTACTGCTGTTTATTTTTTTAAACTTATTCCAAGTGTTAAGGTGATAGTAAAAGTGATAATAACGTATTGATATCATCTAGGTATATGATAAAGCATGAAATGTTAGTTTACTTAACATTGCATCCATTGCATTTAAAATTGCTGATGCATTACAAAGACATTGAGGCATCTGTGTGAGTAGATATATTCCATGGTCAGTAATGATTGCACAAATTTCTAGATCCCTGTAAGGTAGATCAAACTGACAGTATCCAGTTATAAGATCCATTGCTCAAAAGAATATTCCCCTCTTATGCGATCAAAATTAGTATCTATTCTTGGCAGCAGGTATGAGTCTTTATTAATAATTTTGTTCAGATGATGGTAACTGATATAATTTGGTTGTATACATGTCTCTTTTTTACAAAGAATATTGGACTTGCACAAGGGCTTAAAGACTAAATCAACAAATATGGGTGAGTAAAAATGACAACTTTGTTGGCAACTATCTCCTCACTTCCCCCATGAACATATTATTGACCACATACGTATTAGCCTTTATCCTTGACATCAACTTTATGCCTATACATTTGACACATCTGAGGTCATAATCATCTTATGCAAAAATCGGAGAATTTTATTCAAATAACTCAATGACTTGATACTTCTATTCCTCTGAGATCACAGTCAATTTTCCAAATTAAATATAGCTAAATTGCAATGTATTTTATGTCATTTAATATCACACCTTGTTTACACTCTGTGGCTAATGCATGCCAGTCCACAGCCTCTGGGGCACTTGTATTTTTGGACCAACAGAAGGCCTATGATAGAGTAAACTGGGAATACCTCAGGGCCTTCTCCATCAATTCCGCTTACCCCCTCGCTTTACCAACTGGGTGATGCTGCTCACGGAATCTGCAACAATGGCAGTGCGTGGCCCTGGCTTCCTAACAGAAGTAGTCCGCCCTCAAAGGGGCCTACGACAAGGGGACCCCCTTAGCCCACTCTTATACAACTTCAGCCTTGACCCAAAACTTCGAAATGTGAATGCCCACCTCACTGGGGTCCATGTACTAGGCCAAGCCCCAGTCAAGATGATGGCGTTTGCAGATGACTGTGTGGTTGGGGTGTCTAATAATAAAGACACACGCGCGCTGGAAGCTCTCATCCAGGAATATTCCCAGGTAAGTAATGCTGCACTGAATGCTTCCAAAACCGAAATCATCCTCCTTGGTTGGTATCAAGCATGCTGGGCCCCAGCGACCAGTGCCCAGCCCGGCCCATCTGCACGCACACGTGCTCGCCCTCCCTGCTCACCCCACACTGCCCCACTAGTGCTCCCCTTTGTGCCACGCCCTACCATAGGGCCTGTCCGCCATCTGGGCGTGTGGGTGGAGGCAAGCGGATATGCCTCAGCAGTAATGGAAAGTTGTATTCTAGACAATGTGACAAAGCGCATCGCCTCCCTCAGAGCCCACCCTACTTCCCTTACTGGCAGAATTGTTTTAGCCAACTCTATGCTCCTCTCCAAAGTCTGGTTTGGAGCCCACGCCATCGCCTTCTCCCCAGGTTTTTTCAAATCCATGTATGCCCTTCTGCAAGGATGGCTTTGGTCAGGCCGCCCACCACCAGTACAGCTTGAGGTCATGTTTGGCCCTCATCATCATGGTGGCATGGGCCTGCTTGACTTCAAAGCCCATGCTGCCAAGATCCTGGGCACCTGGATTGCTGCTGTCACCGCCCCTATGCTCTCCTCCCAACACTGGTCCCGCGCGGCCCGCTCCAACTTCTCCCGCGCCTTAGGCCTTAACAATCCATTGGACCCTCACTCCTTGATGAAGTACCTGGCTTCCTACCCATTGGCCACAGGTCCTCACGGTACTAAAACCCACTACAAACGAATCCTCCTCTCCATGTGGAGCGCTGAGTGGAGAATTCATATTAGTGGACACACAGCCCAGAGAGGCCGCCCCTCTCCTCAGTTCACACAAGAGGTACAGGGGCTACCCATTCAAGATGACGTGATCCCCACATGGCCCCATGTCCTATCCAGGGTGGACTACCTGGACATGATGGACATCCCTTACTCCATTGAGACCCAGAAGAGTATTTGGAAATACGCACACCACCCTCTGTTGCAGCCTCAAATCCGTTCCCATGTGTGGCGCTGCCTGAGGTGCGTGTACTGAATGGCTGAGCGCTCTAATGCTTTACACTCATCCTGCGTCGTGTGTGGCCAGTATGGAACGCTGTTCCACTGCCTGGAGAAGTGTCCTACCTTTAAAGTAATATGGCGCGAAGTCCAACGTCTGCTTGGCCAGGATCAAACACATCCCTTCAGTCTGTCAAGAGATATGTTTGCTATATCCATGGTATCCCCCCTTCCACCCTCCCTCCGTGCTCTGGTGGTCGCAATCGCCATGTGGACTATCCACACGATTGTCTTGGATGCCATCGCAGGCTCCACCCCCACCCTCCCAGAAGCTGTCCACAGATTCTGGTCCCATTTGGTAGACCACTTTCAGGCGTGGATATTTGGGTACCTCCCACCGCGTAGCCATCAGCTGGTCTCCTCCTGGTTCCCAGTTTGGTTCATCAAATCAGACCCTTTCCTTCACACATGTTCAATAGTGGCTACGGCCCCTTCACACGTCCCCTCCCCCTCCCCATAGTGGCGTTCCCGCTGACAACAAGAGATAGCATCGCTTCTCTGGGGTTCCTTCCCTGTTATAAAGTTTCGTTTCTTTTGGGTCAAAATTTGGAAGTGTCTGTCCCCTGGTCGGCCTTCCTCACAAATAAATTTAAAATTTAAATATCAAACCTTGTTAGACTGGCCAAATCTATAGAAGGATAAAGTTCTTTAGTAGGATTAAAGTACATATGCCACTAATTGATTTTTTTATCTGTAATTGCCTATTCAGTAGGTTGGCAACCAGTACCTGAATTTCATCATGACCAGGGAATAAAATCCCAGGTGCAACTTATGGTTCAGTTTTGCCTTTCTGCCATGATGCATTGAATTGAGCATACAGATATTCAGAGATTTCTAAATCTAAGGCTGGTTTCTACAACACACTACTCATTGCATTTGACAACCATTGACCTTTATGCCCTAAGGAATTACTCATAATTCCTTAATCTGATCAGGTGGCTGTCAAGGACGTCAACCAGTACTATTTTATTTCACTAGAATTATCCCATCCGCATATACCAGACTGATATAATTATTTCTTCTACTCTGGGGTGGATCTCCTTTCCATTTATATAAACAGCATAAAAGATTTCCCTAGAATTTGAAAGTAATTTTGAAATCTCATTAAACCTCATACTGTTGGATTAAA